>CAIGQW010052771.1:2840537-2885849 GCA_903798125.1 Danio choprae | reverse complement strand
TAAAAGCAATAAATCATTTTGACACACAGTATATGATACAACTACTAATGATGTTGTTAATTACACAGCCTTGTTATATCGTTCCAAACCTCTGAGACATTCGTTCATCTTCAGAACACAAGTAAAGATATTTTGGTAACACTTTACTTGAAAGGGGTGTTCATAAGACTGTCATGAAATCTGTCTATGTCATGAAAATTTGACATTACAAAGGCTTGTCATAAAATCTTATCTCATAAAAAAATAAGACTCGTCATAAATCTGTCATAAACATGACCGTTATGAGGACATTATAATTGTGTCATGAATTTTATAACAGCATCAATAATATTTTTCTTAACTTGTTGACATTGATTAAAATGTCGTTTAAATTCATTACATATTAGTTTTTCTCAAATGCTAAAACACATTTCACAAATGTTTCCTCCATGTTCCCCAATGTCTAAACACAACACCCTTTTCTAAAGCTACATAAACACAACCACACCTTCTCACTTCAGAACTCAAACTTTCACACCAAAAGAGCAGCTCGAAGCTTTCAAATATGTAAACACTATACACATCATTACACACTACAGCAAAACAATTGAAAACACAATGCTCAATTTGTGAGAAGGTTCTTTGTTTCATAACTGCCAATGCATATTTTTAGAAACTTTACAGTAACGGACCTTCTTAGATCTCTGCAGTGGATTAGGCATTTAGATTTGTGAGTTTCATATGAAGGGTATAAATCTATAGAAAATACTGCATGTACACTACTGTAACACAACTCAGTGCAAAAACAGAATCTTTTGCACACAACAGTACTCTTGAAAACATTATCAGGGTGTGAAGTTTTTTTTTTTTATTTACTTTATTTACACCACACACACACCACAATCACTGTGCGGCATCATGTCGCTGAGCTGCATCGGGCCACATCACCTCATCCACATCGCAGGCTATATTGTCTCTTGCCAGGCACCGCGGGAAAAACACCCTGGAATGGCAAATCCATCCTTGGAAGGCCTCCACTGGGATGTCAACACAGGCCAGCTCCATTGGGAGGTTCTCTCTAGTGTATGGTTGTCTGTCATAAACCTTCCATCTCCACGATGAGACGAACTCCTCTATAGGGTTCAGGAAAGGGGAGTAGGGTGGCAGACAGATGTTTAAAAAGGGGTTACTGTTGGTGGTGAACCACTCTCTGATTTGGTTTGTTCTGTAGAAGCGGACATTGTCCCAAATGATCACATAAATGTGATGTGCGGGCCCAGGATGGTGTTGTTGGCGGTCCAGGAGGATGTCTCTTAGCTCCTCTAGGAAGGCGAGATGTTGGTTGTTGTAAGACCCAAGGACAGCATGCCGGTCGACAAGCCACTCTGAACCCATGGCCGCACAAAGAGTAATATTACCATATTATTGTAGAGTAACATATTATTGTAAAACTGTATTGTGACAAAAAAAGCAATAGAGTACAATACATGTTGTGTTGTCTGAATGCCCTGATAATAGTGGCCACGGTGAACCTACTTAGGTTTAGGCTTAGTCCTGCTTCAGCCATTGTCATGGTTGCTCGCATCTCGTCTGTAATGACGGTGCGAGGTTGTCTTGCTCTCCCCTCCTGGACCTTCTCCTCTCTCTTGTTGGCCTGCTCCTCTTCTTCCATGGCCAGCTCTTCGCCCTCCTCTGACTCGAATTCCTCTTCCCCTGAATCTGCCTTCATCCATTGTGCTTGTTTGGAATCTTCAGCAAACGGTGCACTCTGAACTTGCTTTTATACATGTGGTCACAGCATCAGCAACAAGTGTCTTCAATTTTGAGTCGTTGTGTGTAATGAATGACGCCAGGTGTGTTCATTGTGTTCAAATATTGCTGACTGTGGCAAGCATTTTGCATCACAAGCTTTCATCCGAGAATATGAGCAGAGTTCTTTTGCAACTTGTGTTTTAGCAGGGGAAAATGTGTTTAGATTTATGAGAACTGGGTGGATTGTGTTTTGTGAATTGTGTCTTCATGTGAAATGTGTTTATGATATTGGAAAATGGTGGCTAGAATTAGTAAATGTGTTTAGACAACTGGTCCTTCGGTTTAGAGCAGGGGTCACCAAACGTGTTCCTGGAGGGCCGGTGTCCTGCAGATTTTAGCTCCAACCCTAATCAAACACACCTGAACAAGCTAATCAAGGTCTTACTAGGTATAATTGGAGCTAAACCCTGCAGGGACACCGGCCCTCCAGGACCGAAATTGGTGACCCCTGGTTTAGAGGATTGGCTTTTGTGTTTTAGCATTTGAGAAAACATTATTCATGTCATATTATTTCATATAATTATTTCAAAGAGTATTTACACATTCACTGAGAAATTTTAAAATGACAGATTTATTTAGTTTCACAAAAAAAACAAACAAACAATTGATCAGATAAACATTCATGACTATTATAATAGCCTCATGAAAATTGTGTTTATGACAGATTTATGACATGAATTAGGTTATGTTATCTTGGTAATGACAAGTTATAAAGACATCGCAAACGATGTCACCTTTGCATTAATAATGATGTAACTGAGCTAATGACACTTAATGACAGTTGTCAAAAGCATGCATAACATCTCCATGTTCATGAGATACGTCATGTCATTATTATAAAGATGTCATGGCAGTCTTTTGAACACCACTTCAAGTAAAGTACAGACATTTTGGATGAAATCTGAAAGCTCCCTCATTCTCCAGACGGCAATGGTCCCAAGATGCTGAAGTTCAAAAAAAATAACTAAAACTCTAAACACAGAACATATGTCTTCTGTGGTACAATCGGAATACATTCAACATTTTGACAAAGTTACTTTATACTTAGAAAAACTTAGACTGATAGACTAACATTAAGAGAATGATTTGACCATTTCCTGCATGAGGTGGACCTTTTAAAACAAAAATAACTTTGCAATATGAAAGCTTTGATGAATCAGTTGTTTTGAACCAGTGGTCCTCCATTTATGTCAGTCAGCGACAAAATTCATAACCACACTCATTTTACAATTAGTTTGATTACGAAGGATTGATGCACAAAAAGAAAGCCCTACCCCCTACTCAATACTCCCCTTTCAGTGGGAAATACATCACCATACTTAAATAAAAGTCTCAGCATCTTCCTAATACATAATGTTCCTAATATATAACCAATGCACACTTTCCACGTTTTAATTATTGTTGTTGCTGCTGCTTTTGAACTGTCTGTCTAAACTATATGTGGAAAAAATAACTGATAACAAGGTAAGATTTTAAAGATGGCAGAACTAATAACCTTTAAATCTCTGATGACCTAAGTGCTCTAATTATCTTTTGTATTTTGTGATATTGTAGACTGTATCTATTCTTTTTATTTTTAATTTAGAGGAGAGCATGGACGAAAAAAATCTAAGCGATTTTCTCAAATCCCTGACAACATTTGCTTTCCAGGCTGTAACAGCACACTCCATAAGCAACCCTTGATGGAGCTGCCAAATATCACCTTTTTTTCTTATTACAAGTTGTGTTTCTCTTTTCAAGCATCACACTAATGATCTACGGGTTATTTAGTGCAATAACACATTCTTGAGTTTGCAATCTCTGAGTTTTTCAGTTTAAAAGTAAATCAGGTTTAAATGGCAAGAGTTCCTGTGAGGACAAAAGTAACAGTGTTATTTATGTGCCACTGCTAATATCCATGCCCTATTTTTACTTCCACATTAGAGTTTGCAGCAATTTGATTCATATGTTTTATAAAGTTAATGCATAGTGGCAATAATGATAAAAATTGTATATACAACACCAATAAATTGTAGAAAATGATAACATTTTGGCATTGTTGGATTGCTTTTGAAACATTTGATGGAACTAAAATTTTATGAAAGTTTAATAGTTTATGCAAAAATAAAGGGCAAAATATGTTGGCAGTCATAGTCAGATATATTTAAAATAAACAAGATTAAGCAAGGTAAATCTAGCAAATATTGTTGTGTTACTTTTGTCCCTACTGATGGGGTCAAAAGTAACAATGTCCAATTTATGTTAACCCTTTAACTGCCCCACCAAGAAAAAAATGTTTGGATTGCATTTCTTAACTCCTAATGTCGCTAGTTGACACACTCAACGCAATATTTTTCAACATCCCATAATTTCCAAAATATCAAGCCTCTACCAAATGGTTGATATGTCGGGTTATGGTAAAAGTTCCGGACTTAATACATATACTATGAAAAATCTGAAAATATGAAGTGTAAGACCAATTTATTAAAAAAAATATTCAAAATAAAACATTTTTAAATACTAAATCATCTTAAATAGTTCAGATTTTCATTTAACATGCTTTCGTTTTTTTACAATAAAACCAAAATCAAGTGTAGTAGTGCAACAGGACATTTGTTTGATTTTTTTTTGTAAACCAACAATGCTGTGTGTGTAAGCCATTATTTAAACTTTAACAGTCATTATTTAAAACAGTAAAAACATGGTCAACCGTTTGGTAGAGCGGCAAGGGTTAAAGTGAAATTATTTTGAAGTTGTTCAACATTTGTTCAAAATACCACCCAATATTGATAGATCACATGTATGAGTTAGTAACCACAGCAAAAATATATTTTTTTTTATGAAATACATTATCTTTTATGGAGCTCTGTCACCCGGGAGGAGCTCGGAGTAGAGCCGCTGCTCCTCCACATCGAGAGAATCCAGCTGAGGTGGCTTGGGCATCTGTTTCGGATGCCTCCTGGACGCCTACCTAAGGAGGTGTTCCAGGCATGTCCCACCGGGAGGAGGCATCGGGGAAGACCCAGGACACGCTGGAGGGACTATGTCTCTCGGCTGGCCTGGGAACGCCTTGGGATCCCCCCGGAGGAGCTGGAGGAAGTGTCTGGGGAGAGGGAAGTCTGGGTTTCTCTCCTAAGACTGCTGCCCCCGCGACCCAGCTCCGGAAAAGCGGTAGAAAATGAATGAATGAACATTATCTTTTATATGAAAAATTATACTTTCGTTCCCTATATGTATCTATTTTTATATTACTTTGTAATAATCTTTTCTGTAAGTATGTTGTCTTGATTAGAATGATATTTGTAAAATGGCATGGACCACGGACATGGGTTGTTTTGGAGGGAAGGGGTTTGGGTGGTGAGTGATGTGGTCAAAGGGTGAATCTATTTTGCTTATTGTAAAACAGACCTGAAGATGTTGTGTGACCATTGTAAAATCAATACAAAATGAATCTAAAATTAAATAATAAAAAAAAAAGGTTAGTGAAGGCATTAAAGCTTTGAAATACAACAGCAAGATCACTATTGACTAAAATATGCACATAAACAATGTACATAAAAAACCCAAACAATATACAGATGATTTGTAAGTCATGTTTATTTAAACAAGCATTTTAAACATGAACATTTATGTCACATTACATACACCGTCAATGCATATTCGGTGAAGGCATGTTTTTTTGCAGCTCTACGGTGACCTCTAGTGGCCGTCTGAGATATTTTAACCTCCAAATATTACAACAACAGGACACGTCGGTCAGAGAATCAAAACTCTAACAGCTTTATAGTCCAAAATCTCACTAACATTTACCACATAATGACAGCATTATAAATGCCAAGAAAGAGATGATGTAATTTCTTTACGAAATCTGTTATTCGAGGAGAAACTCAGGAGATCCATTCACACGGTACAAAATCTTTTCACAGAAAAACCTACATGGAGACAAAATAAAGCCTAAAAGCGTTTTCTTATTGTACTCAGCTCTACAGAAACTGGAAAAACAAGTTGAAATTTAAAACTAAAAGACCTGTTCACACCAAGCATGCTAACTGAAATGCTAAATATAGTTTGAAAAATGCTCCACTATTTAAAATAATAGCAGTCCATCTCACATATGTAGAGCACAAGAGTCAGATTCTTTAAATAAATAGCCCATTCAATTCCTGCATAGGAAAACTGATTTTAACAGTAAATGATCAAACTTACAGAACCTGCTGTGGGCTCAGAGGTTGATAATCGGTTGTATATTCTTTTGATGAAGCCATATGTTTGCATTAACTCACATATGTTTTTAAATCACATTTACAGTCTAAATGGATGCAGGAAACCCATTAACTTTTATAAGACACTCATGAAATTCTCATCTAGTCTAAGCTAGTCTCACTTAAAGGTTCAATATGTGATTTTCTTCAGAAACCACTTTTATTATGCTGGTCGAAAGTGTATTAATTTCACATCCTGATAGAAATCATTAATTGAAGTGTTCCAGATGTGTTTATATGTATTATAATATTCTGTGGAAAATGCAGGACCAAGAAAAGTTAATCCAATCAAAATGTTTGGTCCAAACATTACAACAGTCTGTCCTACATGTGTCCTACATTTTAAAAAAATCCACACCGTTTGTACAGAAAAGAAAAGACACAATATTATAAAACAAATACAGATGAAAAAGCAGACGTCACTAACATTCTCTGTACCGTCAACGGCATAAAAAAACATTATTGTAGGACTCAGAATCCATCACGCATTACATAGCACTGAAAGCTTAACACTAAAAGCGAGAATTGATTTAGTCCCCATTTCTGTCATTTTTATCTGAAATATTTCACTTTAAGGACCACCACATCACAATTTAAAGGGATAGTCCAACCAAACATTCTGCCGTTTCCTCATCCTCCAGCTGTTCCAAACATGTTTCAGTTTCTTTCTTGTTTCATTTTCTATGTCAACAGCTGCTTTTTACCACTATTCTTCAGAATATGTTGTTTTGTGTTCAACAGAAGAAAGAAATTCATTAGAGATAAACCACTTGAGTGTGAGTAAATGCTGAGGAAATTGTCAAATTGTTTTTTAAGTGAACTATTTCTTTCATAACACATTAAGTGTACAATAAAAAAAAAAAGATTATTTGCGTGATTATTTTTCATTACAGGGATGTTGTGGAATTGATGACATAAAAAAATAAACTATTATTACTCAATTCTATGTCCATTTTATTCAGCATTTCCTCACTATAATGCAGATGCGAGTGCCACATGATGAATAATATGAAAGGCTTCTCCACATTTTAGTCATTTCATAAACAGTACTCATCTGGGTAAGAGCTTGTGATAAGTTTGAAAGCTAACCTTGGTTTGAGCACGCTGTCATTGATGTTTGAATGAGCTCAAGTGCTGGAGAGAGACGTCACGACACTGGCCTGCAGAGCTGCTGGACTCAGAAGGTGAGAGGAGATGTTTGGCTGTTGGGCTCGAACTGTAAATTAAACGAATTTCATTCATTTCCTTCATAAAAAACATTCAATTTGACTTTTAAGGTTGCATGCAAAACATCCCACATGAAAACGTATAGTAAATACTATAGTGTTTTTGAACCATACCATTGTAAAGTCTATTGTACTGTATACATTATAGCATGTGCTTTACTATTCACTTTAGTTGTAGAGAACTTAGTACAGTATTTGGTGAATTGTTTGTATTATTATTAGACTATTTGTGAAATTACCACAGCAACTACAGCATTACCAAAGCAGAATAGTACTTTTCTATACAGGGTTGCCACTCTAAGCTAAAAATAAAAGTCCCTGATATGTCTATTAACCTATAATGAACAGAAAAACAGGCCACTGTTGTGCTTTGCATAGCTTGAATATAAAATAGTAAGAACAACAATCAATAATTTACCTCAGGTTTTGGGGGGGGAAATCAGAAGTACTTCATGTTTGTGTGGCTGTGAAGGGCTCTCTCGCACATAATTTAATACCTCAATAGTAGTTTTACAAACTTCACATTTAGTTTTTCTGTTGTGTACTTTTTAACAAGTGATATTTCAATTAAAAAAAAAGAAAATTCTGTTATCATTTACTCTATTCTATTTACTCAACTCAATTTACTCTACTATTTTGGAAAATGTAAACCTGTAACCATCGACTTCCATAGTATTTGTTTTTTGTATTATAAAATACCTGTGTAGAGTTCAAAAACACTATAAATGACAAGGTTTTTTTTTTCATGAGGGATGGGGTTTAATAGATGATAAATGCATATCAGATTTAAGTAATGACAACTATCAGATCTGAATTGAGTAGTTAAATGACACCAACTTTAGCAGTACTGCTTACTGAACTGACTTGACTTAACATTGAGAATGACATTCCTGCTTCGAACACTGCTACATTAGTAGACTGGATTGAATTAGCACACTTTTATTGTCTGAAGAGCTGCTCAAATTTAATTTAATATTTACACACACCCGC
Source organism: Danio choprae (assembly GCA_903798125.1). Lineage (NCBI taxonomy): Eukaryota > Metazoa > Chordata > Actinopteri > Cypriniformes > Danionidae > Danio > Danio choprae. The sequence continues at coordinate 2,877,601 of CAIGQW010052771.1, read as the reverse complement.
CATTTTTTTTTAGATACACCTGTTCAAACCCTCATTAACACAAAAATATTAAATTAGCCAATCACACGGCAGCAGCTGAATCCATTTATGCATATAAATGATTCTTAGAAAGGATACAGCTCCGGTCGCAAATTAACAAGATGTATTTTATTTATTAAATTACATTATGCCATTACATTGTGTTTTATTACCCCTACCCCAACCCTAAACCTACCAATCACAAAACGTAAAAATAGTAATTATTGTTGTACAGTTTCACAAAAAGCATGGTATAGTAATTTGCGCAGATGTATGCCTTCTAGACTTTACCCTGCAGACATCAGGTGCATCTTAATCAGCTCTCTAGCTCCCAAACTCATAAATCAGTAGGTCGTGTACACTATTTCGGGCTCTGGTAAAAACAGTGATGAGCTTGGTTCACTACACATTGCGACACTAGTGTATTTGTTTTCTTGTGGGATGGAGTTTAAAAGATGATAAATGACAGATTTAACAGCAATGACACTATCAGATCCGAATTGAGTAGTTAAATGACACTAACTTTGCAATACTGATGCTAACTGAACTGATTTAACATTGAAATGACTTGAGCAGGATAATTAAAGTAGTTAAATAACAGAGCTGTATACAAGCAATATTTCAATCATTTATCAGATATAAATGTTTGCTAGATTGTCCTGTACATATGTTTGTTTATGGTTAAATATAAATAGATAATGATAATGTCACTAATTTGTCATTATGCTAGGGCAAGTTGGTTCACATAATTCATGTTTTGTGCTTCAGAATTCCGTTAAGAGAATAGTGAGCATTGATTGTACATTGTGGGACATTTCAGTGCACTGGAAGAATTTAGCGATTGAGACAACCCTTAATATGACTGAGATGCTACCTGTTCAAAAAGAGTATCAAAATGGATAAGAAAGATTATTTAGGTGACTGAAGATTATTTAGGTCTTCTGTCTACTTATATTTTCACAAAAAACATCTCTCGATTTTACAACAATACAGTGAAAAAAAGAAAATACAGTGTCAGTTATATGGGTAAAAAATGGCTAGAATTATAAGGACTAACTCGGTGGTTAAATGTTGTGAGGAATATTTCTCCTGGCACGCTTTGGGCCACTTAGTAGCAAATTGAGCATCATTTGATGATGAAATTAAATTCATGAAATGACAATGAAATTTAATCTGTGCAACCTCACAATTTGAGAGCATCTGTGCAAGTGCAGTAACTGTTGTGGTGTGAGCGGTTTTCATTCACTTACATAATTGTACCAATTCTTGCATATTATGGGGTGAGCAGAGAATCACCAGCGGACAATTATGCTAACAGTTGTCAGAAAGAGAGGCTGTCTTTACTACTTCATTGAAGAAAAAATATAAACAAAACATAACAAATAAAAACAGAATAGCTCACAAAGCAGCCCAATGTTCACAGTGCTCAAAAAACTGGAGGAAAAATCTAAATACTCAATAGAGATATGGGTTTTTCCAAAACAGGTTTCCAATAGCATTTCATTATCATTTTACATCAATTTAAGTACAAATGTCCTGCACAACCACCAAAGAGAAATGAAAAGAATTGAGATAAACATGACATATGGAAATGACAACGTGACGCTGCTTATTTATTTTATTTTTATGAATTTTTTTTGTGGGTGTTCCAATTTATTTGCTTGTACCTCCAAACTTTGTTACCAAGTAAAAAAGTTTCATTTGAAGCCCTGACATTACAATGAGTAACACTAGTTGTACACCCTACACTTAAATGACCTCCACAGTCACATCTCAATTCAATAGAGTAGCTTTGGGGTCTGATGGAATAAGGGATTTGCATCATGCATGCGAAGCGAGTAAATCAATGCATCACACTATCTTGTTAATATGGACTGAAATCTCCAAAGAATGTTTTCCGAACGTCTTAAAGCTACACCACGAAAAATTAAAGCAGTTCTGGCAAAAGGGAATCCAACTTGGTATTAAAAAGGTGTACCTGATAAAGTGGCCAGTAAGTGTAAATTTAAACACTTTTAACCCTTTCGAACCTAAATAATGTTAAAAAAAAACATAGAAGTGCATTTTCTCTGTTCTGTTCTTAATAAATGAGACATGATGATAAATGAAGATAACATAATAACATAAAAATAATAAATAAATAAAAAATGGTTCTTTACTTGAAGCTTCTTCTGAAGGTTACAAAATTAAAAAATTATAACATTTAAAAAGCATAGAGAAAGCTGAACTGAAGCTAAATATAAATAAAACGTCGCCTGACTTGACAAAATGCAGTAATACAGGAATGCATAGATGAGCTGTGGTTTGTGGTAGTTGTCTGACCTGTGGTGCTGTATTCTGTCTGATTGCTCAGACTCTCCTCACAGCTCTGCAATCGCTGAAAGGACTCAAAGTTCACAGATGCATCATCTTCAGAAAGACCATGAGCCACCTGTCCATCACCAGGACGACAAACCTCAAAACGCACCCACTGGTAACTACAGTAGAAAAGAAAAAAAGAAGAGAATTCATCTGTATTCACAGGGCACAGGTAAGGGCAAAGTGGTCCTTTTTTGTCATTAGTACATTAATATGCAAGTAATTACAACACAAATTGTGGCATGTTAAACAGAAAAAAAAATAAATAAATAAAAATGTTGTTACTCACTTGCTACATTTGCGAGCCCCAGGGCAGCTCTGGATTAGGTTCTGAATGGTGGGATGAGAGAAACCAAAAAAGTCTGCTCCAGATGGGACAACGCTGGTCAAGGGTTTACCCCTACAGTGAAAAACAATCATGAATGAATATTTTTATTTGTAATATTTTCTTAGATTTTTTACACAAATTTTAATAGTTAAAATATATTTAGCTTTAGAAACAGCTTTTAAAAAAACTCATATGCTCATAAAGGCTGAATTTATTCAAATTTAAAAAATAAGTAAAACAGTTATATTTAAGCAACTAATCTTACAATTTAAAGTTAAATGCTAGAAAATTGGACAATGTATTCACAAATGTATATTTTGGGGGGTCTGAAAAACAACTAAGACAGTACATGACAGTTCTTCAGGTAGGTCTAACAGTAACTGAGTTTCAATTACCCTGTGTTAATGTGCATTTGAAGTAACACATGACAAACGACGCTTAGTTTTTACGCTTGGTTGGTTTTGGATTTGTCCGAATAAGGGGTAATATGAATAATGGGAGATAAGAATGCACTTGCAGAACAAACTCAACAGTCTCCACTATGCTTTTGTTAAGTTTTCACTGTCAGCCATCCTAAAAAAAAACATGATGGAAACATGCCTAATTCAAATTTGAGATTTTATTTTCTTTTTGCTAATTTTGAAAAGGTTTGCTTTATGCTAGGATGGAAACCCGGCAAGTGATTGTCTCTCTGTCTTTTGTTGTTTAACAATGGTTGGCAGCAGAATTTATTTATTTAAGTTGCTGTCATTTTATGGGCTAATAAAAGACAGATCCAAAATATTGATATACATCTGAACCATTTACTTATGACAATAACCCATTACGATTACAAAGACACTCTGCAAGATGGCTATATTTTAATTTAATCTTTATCATTAACTATTGAACCATACTGTAGTAAAGTTGGTATTTATCTGTATAAACACAAGTGAAAGAGAGCTTGATTCAGCATTCATGAGCTGTCCGAGAGATCCATGTCTCTGCTCACACACCAACAGCAGAACAACAGCAGTAAATCTAATTCATTTACACCAATTAGACTATTGTTCTTTTTTTTTTAAATGTTCATCATAAAAGCTGGTTTGTAATATATGCAGACTAATGTCATGTTAATAATTTATCAGTATGCGCTGTACACTGAATTCATGGCGGTGAGGAAAAATGTCTTTAAAACGTTCTGAATAATTCTACATGACTTCACCTGCGAGCAGCAACAGCTTTGAGCAGATTAGCATGGCAGGTGAGGGCTGATGAAGCCACAATTGCGTTCTGTGGGTCATCCTCTGGAGCAATCTCAAACTAAATAATACACCAAACAAAAGATAGTTAATATAGTTCCTGTTAATAAGTTAATAGTCATAATTAATAGACTCTGCAATAAATTTCACCACCTTTGCTACAATATTTACAGAAGCACAAGCACTGTTTTTTATTTATGTAATGAAGCATTTAAAAAAAAAATTACAGCATGGTCTGTCTGAACACTCAATTCCGATTGGCTGGAAGAGGATTTTATTCCAGCTTTTATTAATAAAATAGCTTTGCTAGTATAGGGGTGTGTGATATTTATCAGTAGTAGTTTATATTATTTTTATTTACTTGTTTGCATTAGAAAATCACACATGAAAAACACTATATAAATTTATAGTGTACATTTATATAGTAAATTAACTCTTGGTTAATGAATGCTACAGCACACTGTATGATTAACTATCATGAACTGCTAATCAGTAATAAACACTACAGCACACTATTATTTTAACTGCAGTAAACTGTAGTGTATTGCAGTATAATATTTATAGTTTATTATTACAACATCAACTATAGAAATACTAGATACTAGAATTTATCATTCTAGTATCCCAGAAAATTATGATTTTATTCTTTTGATCACTTGGCTGTGGTCAGTGTAATTTTTGCAAATGTTTTTTGCCATCCCACATGAAGAGATAGTTATGTATAATAAATACTTTAGTGTTTTTGAACCATACTATAGTAAAGTTCTTGAATTATTGTGTTGCGCCAAGTGATTAAAAGAATAAAATCATCCTTTTCTGGGATACTAGAATGATAAATCAACAAGTTCCTGCAAGCGGGGACACCACAACTTTCTCCTCCATGATAAATGCACTGCGCCTCAGAGCGGCAGAAACCCCACACAATAACAAATGCCGCCACGTTATCATGGGTACAGTATGATTTTCGGGAATACAATCATGCTAGATATTTCAGCAATAGGCAATTATACAAAATTATTTGAACAATGTTTGCGGTAATGTGACTAAGATGTGCCTGTTTGTCCTGTTATCCAAATCACATCATCTGTTGAGGAAGAAAATAGCTTGATTTTTTTTTTTTATTATAGCTTATGAGCCCAAGCCTTTATTGGATAAAAACATCTGACTTAAGGTGCATTTTTGTTTTAAAATACACAAGATTTCTTACAGTTATGCCTGGCATCCACACTACTCCAGCATCTTAAAAACACTGAAGACCCTTTTTTGGTTTGGAAATGCTGGTGTTCAGTTTCAGTATAGATGGACTGAGGTGCAGTTTAAACTAGTGCGCGCTCCTTTTAATATGTTTTAGAATTAAATCACTCCCCATCCAGACTCTAGACTTGCTTTTCAGAAAAACAATCTCTGTAATGGTACACGTATACATCCTAAACTATCAGGGTACAGGTGGCACAGTTCAGTTCAAGTACTCGGACAACAAAAACAGTCAGTCCACAGGCGCCAGTAACTAGACTTAGACGGAAAAATATGACAGCAGTGCAACAACTCAGGGGCCATTCACACAGAACATGTCTTTGCATCTAAAAATATGAGATGCAACACTCAGAAATGGTTAAAAAATTACTTTGACTTTCACAACTTCCATGTGTTTTTTAGCATTATTTCCCATTGTATAACCAATAGTTTTCATGATAGTAATTATCTTTAAATAATCTTTTAAAAGAGAGCTTTACATCAAGCAGTGTGCTTCTCAACAGTGTCGTCTATATCTTTAAATTGTGTGATCCCTTTAATTTTCAATGAATTCTGACTGGCTGTCAGCTGGGAAAAATCTTTCTGAAAGTGATCCCACCCGTTTCGTTCCTCTGTATCTTTATCGATGTAGTTATCGATGCGAACTATGTCATTCTTTAACACTGTGAACGATAATTTCGTTGTCCGTGTAGTTATCATGCTTGATGTGTGAACCCCTAATCCTCTTTTTTCTGCTTTCTTGTGAAATGTCTATCTTGATTTTGCTTTGGTTATAGGGGTAAACGGAAGGGCCAGAAAGGGCCCCTCAAGCAAAGACTTTTATTTATTAATAAGGATTTTAAGGACAAATTATTATTTTATTTGTCACATTTAATCTTGCGTTAATTTTTATGGTTATATTATTATTCTTACATTGAAAGCACAACAGTAGTATCAAGTCATATTTTATGTTTGATAACTGGGGATCTGACAGCATACCATGTCCAAAGCAATACATTTCAATTACGCGATATAGCATAATGCTAATTATACTTGTACATTTCTTGCAGTTACAACAACAGCATACCTATAATGATGTAATGGTATAGCAGTGGTGTCCCATCTCTTAGGTGAAAATTTTCACCCTTACCTCTTGCCACTCTGTTTCAAAGAGCAAGGGGCAAGGGTGGGCGAAGGAGTATGAAACAGAACTAGAATTGGACCATAAAGTGTGCAGAACGCTTCATCTAGTGAGCGCATTACACACAAATAACATAAAACAAACCTAGCTGTAAATTATCTATCATATTTTTTATTTAAAAAGCATTAGTGCTTGTGTATATATACATATTTCTCAAAGTAAGTTACAGGTACTCAAGTAAACACATAAATAAGTGTGCACCTGTGGTCCTTGGCCGCCATCTTTGATTTGGCAGGTGTAGAGACACTTCTGATCAGGGTTCTTCATGCTGGCGAAAACTCTGGTGCTGCAGAACCCCACAGCATAGATAGCAGTGTCATCATGAAACAGAGCCCTGTCTGTAATGATCTGCGATTAAAAGCACAAACATAAAACATTAATTATAATCAGTAACCCATGTCTGGTTGGCCTTTTATATATAATAGTATTTTAGTAATTTTGAGACCAGAATCTAGAGTCTAGAGCGTGAAAACAATAGTATGCTGATTTGAATGTCCAGCTTTCAGTCAATAAAATGAATTAAGTCTCTATTTAAAGAAAAGAGTTTCATGGCTGGTAAAAAAAAAACTGTCTGGTAAATATTCTAGCATTACTTGCCATTGACAAAAGAAAAAGTAACTTTTAGGCCCTGATATAAAAGTTTACATGAATGCAACTTCAAGAAAACAACATAAAGACGGTATCTGCTTGTTAAGTCGTGATGTATCGGTGACGCATGGAATACTGTTTCCGGGTCCAAGCCACTACTCATTTGAATTGAGAAAATATTCGCTTATGACCAGTTTCTAGTCATATCACACATTGAATTGAATTTTCTATGCAATCATAGTGTACAGAACAGTATCTGGGCATTGCTGCATCGAAAATACCAAAATGTTAACAATTTACAAAAAATCTATCGCTTTCTGGCCATCGTATATTTAGGTATGGACATATATATTGCGATCGTGATTTTCAAAAGTAATACAGCGCTTTGTAAACGTTTATTATAACCATTTGATGAGTCTCCCCATACAGTTTGACATAGCGCTTGGACCCGGCAGGCGCTTCGCGTGATGTCACACTTAACAAGCAGATAATGACACATTAGGATTGAATGAATGTCTGACCTCCCCGAGGCTGTAAACAGTGAGTCCACCAAGCACAATGGGAAAGAGTGGCCTTCCAGAAGAGTCTAGTGAGATGGGCTGCACGAGTTTGCGCACTCCTCCCTCTGCTACCTTCCTCTTCTTACAAATCTTCCTCATGACTGAAAGTAAAGCAAAGAAACATCCGCAATCTCAAAATACAGACAAATATGCAGCGTCATATAATATAAATATTTCACACAATATCCATTTTAAATAGTTCTGAAAAAGTAAGTGTGTTCCATATCAAAATATGTTTAAAAAAGTAACCTATGATTTCCTGTAGAAATTCATGGTGCAGATCCATGCACACTCAAATGCCTAATATTACCCACAACACATTACGTGTTGGGCGGTGAATTTGATTAGAACTACAAACATGGGTAAAAGTGTTAACAAACTACAAACTTAGTTAGTGGAGAAGCTTTGAATGATTACTGATTAATATTTAACCTGACTCAAATTTCAAGCTATCCATGTTTTTTTTTAATCTGTAACAACATTGTGAACGCTTATAAAGACAACTTTAGTAATAAACTTTGAATATACACTTATTAAAACAAATGCAGCGGAGATTTTGAACGGCATATTAACATGTTATTTAATCTACGAAAGGAAATTAATTGTATAAGGAATGTGGAGGATGTGACAAGATGATTGACAGAGCTTGTAACTAAGCAACAGAATGCTCCATTAATGATGTAGTATTGTCTACCTTGTCTACACCTCTATTACACTCTCAAAAGTATGTATTTTTTCATCACAAAAAGAGTACATACTTTTAGGGTATAGTACATGTAGGCAAATTGGAATCCAGCATTAATGCACACACAATGCAGAAAACACTGTGGTCTGAAATACTAACGTTCTTCCCTGCTGGTCTCTCTTCCTCTCTCCTTTCGCTCTTTTTTTGGTTTCTTCAAAGGGCTGTCTTCAGGTCCTGAGAGTCCAGTGGTCTGGCTGTGACTCCCTGCTAGAGTAGCGCCACCTGGTGTGCTGGAGCTAAGAGCGGTGGGTGTGTGTGTGCTGCAGCCAGGAGTCACAACAGGCTCTCCTTCAGCCACAGACTGATACTGCAACAAAGACTTCAGCAAGAATCTAGAGAAACAGAAAGCAGACTGTATATTAGGGGTCAGTATAAATGAGTTCTCCATATTTCAGTGAATATAGAAAACATATTTTGGTGCATTTCAACAAAACCATTTTATTAAACAAAGTATTCAAATTGTAAAATTAGATTAGGTGACAAGATCTCTAGGAACAGAAAAATAACAATAAAAAAATAATTACAAACAACAAAATGTTAACTAAATCCAACATGTTTTATGCTTCTCCTGATTTTTCCTTATGGAATTGTAGTGTTACAAAGTACTATAAAGTTTTCTAACTGGCGAATGACATGATCTAGTGTTATATGGTTGTCTATGATCATCTATTTGATGCGTGTTCATGACTTAAGGAGGTGTTGCTTTGGATGGCAGGGAGGGGCATGCATTCTCAATGCTATTTTGCTAAGCACTTTCACAGATCACTTCCTGCACCTTTAAGTAATTTTGTTAGATTAGTTCCAGTTTTGGCTTTGGTACTGACTAATCTAATGCATATAAACAAATATCCCATAGCATAGCATGGCATATAAAGTTATTATTTAAAAGAGGACATTTTGATTTGTATATGCATGTGTGCGTGTATTTGCATGTATGAGATTATTATAGAATGTAACATTATTTGATCAAAATACTGTATAACCGGTAAAACTTTACAATAAAGTATAATTTGTTAACATTAGATAATGCAGTAGCTAACAAACTAATAGTAGGCCACATTTTGTAATATCTAATGGTAGTAAAACTTTAATGTTTGTGTTCACAGTGCTTTAATTACTGTAAAATATAGCTCTGAAATTTAAAAATGTTAACTAATATTAAGTTTATTATAAAGCTTTAGCATAAAAAATAAAGACATTTGTTAATTCGTATTTTCTACTTATATTTTTGGAATACTGTGCCAATAATTAAGCCTTTATTTAGGCAGGATTATAGTATGCCGATTTGGGGCTTAAAGCACACTTTTTTTAAATGATCAATGTTGAAAAATAAAAGTAGTGCTTAATATTTTAGTTTGAACATTTATACTTTTTTTTTTAAAGATTCTTTGATAAGCTTTTTTACAGCAACCTTTAGTAACAATAAATAAATGTACTGTTGCTTAATTTAATGCATTCTTACTAAAATATCTAAGAAAATTTTATTTTTGGAAATACAGAAATAAGTATTAAATTAAAAAGATAAAACATTTATCAAATACAAATCTTGACAGAGATTTTTCTGTACACCTCATTGTTAAAATAATTTGATTAAGCAATCTAAATTTTAATTTTAATAAATAATTTAAAAATAATGTAACGAAAAACAACTGCATGTGGACATACCTTCTTTCTTCTTTTGCCCTGACAAACTTTTCTTCCAGGTGAGCAATCTCATCATATAATGCTGCGTTTTCCTGTGAGTCAAAAGGAACAAGTTTAAGCTTAAGTACCACATTAATATCCCAAAAACTTTTTAATTTACTCACAAAAATCATGGCACGGGCAGCTTTCCGAAGACGTATATACTTCAGCCGGTACTTCTCATTTTGGTTCTTGCGAGGACCTTTCCTGACTTTAGATCTGGACTCAGTGTGGCTCGTTGGAGAAGGCAGGGGTCCCAGAGACGAGCCAGACCCCGAACTTGAAAAGGCCGACTGGGCAGAGAATGCCTGCAATGCATGCTGTCTCTCTTCATCTGTCTGCATACATGAGATGCAAATAATTAAAGTGTTTACAATACAGAAATTCAGCAGAGATGAGAGAGAAGTTTCTTCCTCATCTGCCATTAAATTGCCAAGAACCATGCAATAACCTAGTGATGGATACTTTCAAAGTATTTCTTTGTGAACTTTTAAAACCTTTAAAAATTATTTAAAACCTGTAGTTCAGAGCGCATAGCAAACGTGATAAAGAAGCTTTCGTTATGCTACAGCTGTATGTTTTGACTTTTAACCTATGCAACATGCTATGTAACATAGTATTCCATTTTAATGCTACCAGTACTAATATTATAAATGCTTGCATAGTTTCATTCAAGTAAATGATCTTATTTATAAGCTACAAGTGCTGTGCAAGTGCTAGTTCTTATTATTTAGGTGGCAGTCCCTCTTAAATAGATAGTAGATCATATTATTAGATACTGTTATTTATACTTTATAAACTAATACTTATTTTACTAGTGTCTTGTTACAAGCATTAAATTTGACATTTTTGCCATTGACTTCTATGAGTTCTTAGTGTGTATTACATTTGTGACTAGTACATGCTGTCGGTTGTTCACTAGGAACTAGAACTAAAATACTTAGTTCTTATCCTACTAGTAACATTTGAAATGACTACTAGTATCTAATAAATGTGTACTAGTATATTTCGAATATACACTACAGCTAAAAAAATAAACAAATAAGTAATTGTATACAGCAAATAAATATTAGTCCATTAGGTATTTTACCTATTATTAGATACATTTATTAGTATGCAATGATTAAGTACTAATATCTAATGATCAGTACTAGTATTTGAAAAAATATAGTATTGGTACCTATAAATAACTACTAGCAGTGCATAAAAATGATGTACTAGGCTCAGTTGTAATACATACTAATCAAAGTTTAATAGCAGAAATTTCAGAGACTGAAAAATTCTATTATTTAGTAGCAAAAATAATAAATTCTAGTCACGAATTAAATAACTACTACTTCCTAATAAGTAATAGAATCTAGTGTAAATTGTTCACTTATTAAGCAGTAGTATCTAAGCACTAGTAGCTCAAAATACAATTATTGAAAAAGATAATATAGAAAATTGTCAAATTAAACTTTTATATTACACCAACACCAATAATAAAGTTAAATGTATACGTTTGTCCTGACTCTTGAGTGTTTGTTGCATTTAGAATTGCTGCACCAGTCTGACCAGCAGGTGTCAGCGGTGTTTGGCTTTTGATAGCACTTTCAAAAAGCAAATCATTTAACTTTTATAAAATTAGATAAGAAAAATGACTAGAGATTAATTTTTTTAAACTTCATTTTAAAGTTCTGGTGGTTTTAGTTGAATTAAATTAGAATTTTATTTCTATAGGTTTTTTTTTTTTTACAATGTAGATTGTTTTAGACAAAGCAGCTTAATATAGACTAAAAAATTAAAAAAGCTAAAAAAAATATCATAGATTGTGAAAAAAAAATCTAGCATATAAAGCAGAAGAATACAGTAGAGCAGTTTTAGTGATTTAATATGTCAAAACATATTTTATTTACATTTGTTGGAATTAGTTAACAACTACAAACTCGTAAAGTACACATTACGGTTGCATGCATTTTCCACTTCAAGGTTGACCACACAAATGATTAAGTATGCTTTGATATAGAGTCTGAACAACACTCAAAATAAGAGAAAACAAAATTTTTGAAGAAAATTGATGACTGGACAGTTGGCTTAAAAAGAACTTAAAACAACAAAACAATGTGGCACACATTGTCCTAAACACTATTTCTAAGTTAAAAGCAGTCTAAACACTTACAGCTGGCTGGCATGTGCTTATCGACTTACCAACAAAGCAAAAACTCCATTTCTGCTCTCAATCCTCTTGAAGCGTCTGCTCCCTTTCTGTGTCTGTAACACACCGTCAAACTAAAGCAAATGCTGCAGAGCGAACGCTGACATCTCATGATGTAGGCTCTCTGAGCGAGAGACTGCTCTGTCTTTACCTTTTTTTTCCCTATATTAGTCACTCTAGAACTTCAATGAATGCAAACATGAAAGACAAATAAATATGAAATCATGCACTAAAGTAAACACAATAAAGGAAACCAGTACTGAATGGGAAAACAAAGAAATATGGTAAATAGCAGCATGTAGTGCAGTGACTCTTACCTCTCGATACATGACCGCCTCAAGGCTCGACTTTGCACTTTAAAAAAACAGCAAAAGAAACAGATACTGTTAAAAAAAACTACAGATGAATTATTGTATAAGTCACCCATATTCATTAAATGATTTTTGATCAATTTAAACCAATTGGCATATAGCATTAAAGAAGCAGCTATAACAAACTGAAACAGTTAAAGGGATAGTTCACCCAACCCAAAAATTTATTCTGTCATCATTTACTCACCCTTTACTTGTTCCATACTAGTTTAAGCTGTTGTTGGGTTTTTTTTTTGTTGTTTTTTTTTGTTCTGTTAAACACAAAAGAAGATATTTGGGAAAATGTTGGGAACCTGTAACTATTGACTTCCATAGTAGGAAAAACAAATACTTTTTACAAATAGCTTTACTGTTTAAAGGGCGGAACACACCAAGCAGTCGGTCAGCCGTTGGGCTTTGTCAGGCCGGTGTGTTCCAAACGTTGCCTCTTGTTCAGTTATTCTATTTCTATTATGTAGAAATGGCATTGACCGTTGCCTGAAGAGAGTGCTCTGATTGGTTATTAAGCAACAAATCAGAGCAACAGAATAAAAACTGAAGTGACGTAGCCAAGTAAACTATTCAAGTCAAAAAGGAATAATAAAGCCAGCTGTAATTTCCATAATTTTCATCTTCCGATTTCCCATTGCCAAACGAGAAAACAAACTACTGCCTCCAGCAGCTGCAGAAGAAGGCTTTTTGGTTTAGATGGGACCAGAAGTGAGCCAATGTGAGCTGACAACACAGTTGGCTTTGGTTTTATCCTGGCCCTAACTGAACAGAAAAACTCAAACTAGTATGGAACAAGTAAAAGGTGAGTAAATTATGACCATTTTCATTTTGAGTGAACTACCCCTTTAGTGAACAGCAAAAAAAACATATAATAATTATTTTAAAAAAACTGTGAAAAGGGAAACAAAACTGTTTATTTTGAAGATATAAAGCCGAGATGCACCAATGCAATATATCAGCTATCAATATTTATCAGACCTTTTGGACAATTGTACAGGCAGTAATGAGAACAATAATAATTATCTGATCATGCAGCAATAAACAACTTTTAAATTATCTTCAAAATAGTGTTTAGGTAGGTTTAATTTGTCACTAAGTGAGTAAGTGACAAATACCGTTATCAAAATCAGCCAAAAATGTAGACAGTATCAGCCTAATATTACTTTTGGTGCACCCCTAATATAAATATGAATTGAAAATGAAACGTAAACATGGAAATATTTATTTCTTTTTAAACTGTTCCTGTACTTTGACTGCACCAGTCCACGATCAATGATCCGCTGCTTGATCTCCTTGATGTGCATGGGCCGTCCAGCCTCTTCCAAAACAATCTTTAAAAAATCAGAAAAGTTATTGAATTGATGACAGAAAATTGGTGTGAATTAACCACAACATAATTTTAAAAATATTTTTTACCTGAGCAGCATCGAGCCATGTGAGGTTTGGTTTATCTGCAACCTCGCTGGGGGTTTCACTGAAAAACAGCAGCAGTATATTTAAAACATTTCACACAAAGCCACTATAGCTCTTGTATAAAAAGCATGGTTTTCTGAGTGATCTAGTAGTTAGGGCTGTTCGATTATGGAAAAAATCATAATCACGATTGTTTTGGTCATAATTGTAATCACGATTATTTAAAACGATATACAGTTGAAGTCAAAATTATTCTCCCTCCTGTGAATTTTTTTTATGTCCCAAATTATGTTTAACAGAGCAAGGAATATTTTGCAGTATTTCCTAAAATATGTTTTCTTCTGGAGAAAGTCTTATTTGTTTTATTTTGGCTAGAATAAAAGCAGATTTAAATATATTGAAACCTATTTTAAGGTCAATATTATTAGCCCCCGTAAGCAATATATTTTTTTGATTGTCTGCAGAAGAAACTACTGTTATACAATGACTTGCCTAATTAAGTCCTCAATACTCAATATTCGCAGCTTTAAAGGGATGGTTCACCCAGAAATAAAAATCTACTCATCCTCAAGCGGTTAGTAACTTTTATAAGGTTCTTTCTTATGTTAAACACTAAATAAAAACCTAAACATTAAGTACCACTGACATCCGCAGTAGGAAAAACAAATACTACGGAAGTCAATGGCTACAGGCTTTCAACTTTCAACAAAATATTTTATTTTGAGTTCAACAGAAGAAAGAAACTCAAACTGGTTTGGAACAGAGGAACAATTTTCATTTTTGGGTGAACCATTCCTTTAAAAAAAAATTTTAAGTAACTTAAAGTGGCGATGGCATCAGATATTTGTAGCACCCAAGGTTCACTACATTCATGTGCTTTTATTTACATGAAAGCTTGATTAATCCATTAAAAAACACTAAGGTTCCCTATGTGATGATGACTTACTTCAATGTTCGGGACGTGCACTACAGCACTGTCTTCTGAACATTTTTCTTGGTAAATTAAAGCAAGATTGCGATGGTATTTGAGTCTGGCACCATCGTGGGACCAACACTACGACGTTATTTTAATTGAATTCCAAACCTCGCAATTCTTCCACACCCTAAACATGCAGCCAGGAACGGAATTTGGAGCATTTTTGTGCATTAAGATCACTCAACTTGTGACTCGACTACGTGGGCGAAGGGAATGTTAAAAAAATAATAATGCAACAATCAATCCTCCTATTAAACTCACGGGTCCAAACTCTCGGCGGCTCCAGTCAG
The DNA here is from genome assembly GCA_903798125.1 of Danio choprae. NCBI lineage: Eukaryota > Metazoa > Chordata > Actinopteri > Cypriniformes > Danionidae > Danio > Danio choprae. The sequence continues at coordinate 2,862,411 of CAIGQW010052771.1, read as the reverse complement.
GCTGCTCATGCTGTCCAGCGCTGGAAACAGAGAGTAACTGCCCTGCCCATCCGCCTCCATCTCAGACTCGAAGTTCAGGGAATCCATAGCTATGAAATCAGTGTTTTACTGCTATGTCGTGTACGAAAAAACACGCAGCATCGGTGATGCTAAGCTAAAAACAGGAAACACACGTTCCACCTATGCAAACATTTAACGTTAAGATTAAGACACGCTTTAAAGTCGCCTGTGATCTCAGTCGATATTTACCATGAAAGTGCGCATTCATGCTGGGCAAAAGAAGAAGAAAATAAATATGATCTTTAATTTGCTGATATGTTTGATTTAAAATTCTGTGGAACGACTGATCTTTTAATTGACTTGTTTTTGTTTCCGGGGGACACATTTAAAGAGCACACATTATCGTGAGCTTGCGTTAGTGCCATCTACTGGATATTTATTTATCTCACAAGCTATCTTGGTACGAACCGCAGAAGTTTGTAGCTGATCTTTTCAAATCCTTATATAACATGATTTATTATTGTAAGCAGTTAAAAAGTTTGGATTTTGAAGTTTATTTTTCACCTAATTAAAACATAATTTTATAATAATTGTTATTAGTTTTTACAATTAATCGTATCTCTTCTTAAAGCTTAAAAATTACATAATATAATGAGAATAACTGAAATGAAGTCAAAATGATTAGTCTCAAACTGAAATGTCTCTCATCAGCAGATGAAAAGTGGAATTCTGATTACAAGTGTGCCTTAACACTCTCTTCTGCTAGACAGATAGACAGATAGATAGATAGATAGATAGATAGATAGATAGATAGATAGATAGATAGATAGATAGATAGATAGATAGATACCAACAAACCTGTTTTTACATTTTAAGATCTTTTATGTTTAAAATGATAAAAAGACCATAAAAGTCCATTTCAGCTTCAGTGTTCTAGGTTGCATTCTGTTCTTCCATTGTTTCAGTTTGTGCTTTGGAGTCGGTTTTGAGTAAGATCTCACAGCTATTTGGCATGTGATTACAGAGGGAGCAGCTGCAATAACCTCAGGATGTCCTCAAGAGTCCTCAGGATGTTTCAGTGGAAGTTGTTCAGGATGTGCACGTGTTGGAAGTTGGTCAGAACATCACATTCAAGGACCGGTAGCACTGCAGATTTTACAATGAGAATGTGAGTTAATTAATGGTTGACCAGTCTTTGCCAGTAATACTGGCCCGTAGACAGCGTGGTGAAAGGGGTGGTTCTTTTTTCTCAAAAAGTGGACCTTTTTCTATTAAATTATGACTTTTAGATACATTTTAAGCACTATTTTTAGCTGAATTACCTTGTCACATCATAACCACACTTTTTGATGTATTAAAATATTTACAAAAGATTTAAAATAAAGAAATATAAAAAATACTTATTTTTAAAATACAAATTTATTACACACACACACACACACACATATACATATATATATATATATGAATCAATTTTAAATTAAAAACAAGCCTATACTTTACTCAGTCAGAATTTAACCATTTGAATAAAAATAATAATAATAATAGTGTAGAGCTTTACAATTTCTCTAGCCTCTCTTGTTAAAAATAAGTACATTTGAAAATTCATGGATAACAACAGTAGCCAAATTAATTTTTATTTTAAATTCTTTTTGTTACTAGATTATGACCTTTTTTATTTTTATTTTTTATTTTTTTATTAGAATATGCAAGAGGTACATAAATTGGGATCACATACAAAGAAAACAAAACAACAAAAACAGATGAAAAAACAAACAGCAACAATACAGTCAGGTACTGGCAGGTGCACATGTTTGCATGTATGTGTGTGTTTGTGTGCGTGTGTGCATGTAAAGGTAACTGGGTGATACATAAGAGAAAGAGAACAAAAATACATATATACATAAACAGCATGTATAACAGTGTCAGTGTTTGTCCGTGTCATTCTTTGTTTTCGTCATGTGATTTCTCTGTCCTTTTCCCACCACCGTCAGTGTTCATTTGTTTCACCTGTGTTCATCCCTTGTGTCTCATTAGTTTAATCATCCTCTTATCTATTTATACCCTTTCGTCTGTGTCCTTCGTGGTCCGGTATTTTGGTTCGTTTGGATTTTGGTTTGTCTTGTCCCATCGTCCTTGTCCCATCGTCCTTGTCCCGTCTGCCTGTATCCAGTTTTGTTACCCAGTAAGTGTTTGTTAAATAAATCCATTTTTGTTATTATATCCCGTCTTCGTCTCATCATGTCTTCCTCCAACGAGGCATTACATCGGGGCGTCTTTTTGCCCCTCAGTGTTTTATTTTTTTCCCTTCGTGTTTCCCTGAACCCCATCCACCTTCCTGTTTGTCGTCACCGCCTGCTGGAGCAGGGGGAGAGCAGCCCTGAGGACCATATTCGAGCGACTGCCAACAGCTTTCCGGGCGACGTGCTCTGCACGCCCATCATCTCTAGCAGAGCACGATTGTCCGAAGATGGTCCTCGGGGCAACATCGCCGCAAGTATGGAGTGGACACTGGCGAGTAAAAGATGTTAACTCACCGCCTTCCTGGAGCAAGATCTCGTCAGTGCCACTCCCGACCCAGTGACCAGCCAAGCAACACCATCCACCTGCAGGGAGCGCTTGCCAGAGCCCACCGCAGACAGAGAGCCACCCCCGGCCGATGAGCTATCGCCCCCTAGAGCGAAGGAGCGGAATCGCACCGAGATGGACGAGCTTGAAACCCCGTCTGACCAGGTGTGTGAGCCGGCAACACCGCCGAAAGGGGCAGTCCTGGCGGATATCCGCGAGACCAGCGAGAGTCCCGCCCACCCCCCCTATGCAGATGGACAGGGGCTGGACATTGAGAGGCTACTCTAGACTTATGGGGCTATATTTTTAATCTTCCGCTGTTTCCAGACAGCAATAACCTTCCGCTGTTTTCAGACAGCAATGTTTAACTGTTTCCATACAGTTTTTTTAATCTGCCTTCTAGAAGAAAGCCTCAGCTCCAGGGTCATGAGTAGCTTCCCACGGTCCCCCAGAACTGCAGCCAGTCATCCAGCTCCAGCACTGCTGCAGTCAGCCAGCCCCCCAGCTCGCTCTCTAGCTCCGGAAATGGAGCTCGCTTGTGGGTGCTACCTGCCTGCATCGCCCTCTGGAGGGAATCGCCCAGCGTCAGCTCCTGCAACCTCCAAGCTGCGGACTCCACCTCGGACCTTCGACCCTAGGGCTCCGCGTTGGCTCACTCCTCCCTCGTCTTCATCGTGGGCTGTCCGCCCACCAGCTCCGCCGGCTTCACTCGTCCCTCCGGCTCCACCTTGGTCAGTCGTCGCCCTTCCTACCGGCTGCGTTGAGCTCCTCCTTCCCTCCAGTTGCGCCTTGGTCCTCTGTCGCTCTGGCTACGCCGCGGGCTTCCGGAACCCTGCCGTCACCTTGCTCGGGTGAGCCGCCTGCTTCGCCCGACCCTCAGAGACCTCGGCGTCACCTTCGCCCTTGGCTCCCCTCGGCTCTCCGTCCCTTCCTTGGGCTCCACCGCCATCAGAGGTCGGTCACAAGACGGTGATTGAAGTGCAGAGGATGGATTGGATGACAGCTGAGTAGAACTGTACGAGCAGCTCCTGGGGCAGGTTGAACTTCCTCAGTTGACGGAGGAAGTACAGTCTCTGCTGGGCTTTCTACACAATAGAGTCTATGTGAATGTCCCACTTCAGATCCTGAGAGATGGTGGTGCCCAGGAACCTGAATGACTCTACTGCAGCCACAGTACTGTTCATGATGGTGAGTGGTCCACTAAAGTCCACTATCATCTCCACCGTTTTGAGAGTGTTCATGTGACATTATGTTAATGTCTTCTAGTTCTTTAATTTTCTGTTCCAATTCAGCTTGTTGTTCTTTCTCTTTTCTTTTTTTTTTTTTGTAAACGGAGTATGAAAGAATTTTTCCTCTTAATACTGCCTTTCCTGTTTCCCACAGAAGAGATGGGGATGTTTCAGGGTAGTCATTTATCTCTAGAAAGCAAGCCCACTCTCTTTTAAAATAACTGTCAAAATCGTGGTCTTAAGAAAAGACGTATTCAATCGCCATCTAGAAATGGGTTTATGTGTGGTGGTTATATTCAGTTTTAATGCTAAAGGAGCGTGATCAATAATGATTATTGGGTGGACATTTAATTTAGAAATATTGGAATTAATAACAGAATTACTGGTGAGAAAGAAGTCAATGCGGGAGTAATGATGAACTGGTGAAAAAAAGAAAAAGCTTTAATGTCCGGATGCTGATAGCACCAACTATCGCCAAGACCAAGGGTGAGCAGCCTAATGACCAGTTGATTGCACATTCCACCAGTAAGACCAGAGTGTGAAGGTTTAATTAGCAGAGCAATAGCACAGTTTTGCTTAAAATATTGCAGTGCACTCAACATTATGGGTAAAAGATCAAAAGTTCAAAGAGTTCTAAAGAGGATAAATTGTTGATGTGCGTCTCGCTGGCGCATCTGTGGCCAAGACAGCAAGTTTTTGTGATGTACAGTATCAAGAACCACTTGTATGCAGGATAATGTCAGCATACCACCAAGAACGACGAATCACAGCCAAGAGAAGTAACTGTAAATGCAAGAGGTAGCTGTCTGAAAGGGATGTCCAGATACTAACCTGATATCCAAAGAAACATAAAACCACAGCTGCCCAACTCACTGCAGAATTAAATGTGCACCTCTACTCTACCGTTTCCATCAAAACTGTTTTTAGAGAGCTCCACAGGGTCAATATAAATGGCCAGGCTGCTATAGCCAAAATGGCAATGTTGGTTTTAATGGTGCCAGCAGTAGAGATGGCAAAAGTACACACATTCTTTACATCCTTTTACTTGAGTACAAAAGTGTAGTCAGTAAAGTAAAGAAGTATGCCGTCAAAAATGTACTTAAGCAAAAAGTATTCATTACTACTACATGTTTTAGTTTCACTAAGTAGGTACCTATTCACTTTCACCCCATAGTCCAAAGACTATAAGGTAATCAAAATTGGCCATAGTGTGTGTGCGTGTGCGTGTGCGTGTGTGTGTGTGTGTGTGTGTGTGTGTGAGTGAATGAAAGAGTGCTGGGTTGCTGCTGAAAGGGCATCTGTGGGTAAAAAATATGCCAGAGTAATTGGCGGTTCATTCTAGTGTGATGACTCCTGATAAATCAGGGACTAAGCCAAAGGATAGTGAATGGGATAGGTAGGTAACTACAACTCACATAATATTGATACATTTATATTAAAGAACTTACATTTCAAATTTTTGTTGTCAAAAGTAGCCAAGCAGCATCACCCTCTGCAATGCTGCCCAACAAACTGTTTAAAAAGTCACCCCATGTACTATCATCCTGACGCAAACTTACAGCATTCAGCATGTAGTTTTGCAGCTGTTAGATGCAAATACAACAGCTGCCATTCATGTTCATACACTCTATAGAATTATTCTGTAGGCCTGTATATCTTTATGAATAATTAATATTTTGCATTTTTAATGTCCAAAATATATAAATTTTTCTTTTACTAAAAAATAATTATGTATTTGACTGCAAATCTTTTTTTGCATTAAGTTAAAGCTGCTTTATTCTCTTTAAAGAGCAGCTCTTAAGTATATCCCATGATATCAGTGTTTTTTGCTTTTTTCAGAGTATTGTGAATATTTTATTTAATGGATAAACATTAATTATGTTAATACATTTATTCTATGCAAAATGCAACACGCAGAGGTGGAGGTGGTGGTTCTGTTCTCTTAACACCTTGTTCTTCAGAAGGACAAAGAACAGATGTTTATTCACCATTGCTGCTGTTAACTGATAAGCTTGAACAAAGGGCAGAGTTAAAGTTTAACACTTTTAACTATCTGCAGCATTTGTTCATATTAAAATTTACCTTCTAAAAGTTCCTGATTTTACCACTGATCACTACAGCTTCATAAACTAGCCTAGATAAGGTGTGTTAAAACACATTAAAACGAAAGTAACGAATGTGGTTTAAAAATGTAAGAAGTGGAAAGTACAGATATTTATGTAAAAATGTAAGGAGTAATAGTAAAAAGTTGTCAGAAAAATAAATAGTGAAGTAAAGTACTTATAGCAGAAAAATCTACTTAACGACAGTAACAAGTATTTGTACCTTGTCACTTCCTATCTCTGTCTAGCAGTGAAAATCTTGGGCTGTGGACTGCCAGTGTTCTGTCGTGTCATGTGCTGTTGTTATCATCAAGTGATTCCTTTGTCCTATATTTCCCGCCATTGTCAATGTTAATTCATCCCACCTGTGTTCATCCCTTGTGTGTCATTAGTTTAATCATCCTCCTGTCTATTTATACCCTTTCGTCTGTGTCCTTCGTTGTCCGATATTTTGGTTTGTCTTTTCTCATCGTCGTTGTCCCGTCTGCTTGTTCAGTGTATCATCCAGTTTGTAACCCGTAAGTGTCTGTTAATAAATCCATCTTTTGTTTAATTCCGTGTTCCTCTCATCATGTCTTCTCCCAACGAGGTGTTACATAATACCGGACCCAAAAGTAGCGGCGTGTTCTCCCCCGTTTTTCTTTTTTTAGTCTTTTTGCCCCTCAGTGTTTTCTTTTGTCACCCCCGTGTTTCCTTGGACCCCATCCACCTTCACGTTTGTCTTCACCTCCTGCTGGAGCAGGGGGAGAGCAGCCCTGAGGACCATAGGCTAGCGACTGTCAACAGCTATTCGGGAGACGTGCTCTGCACGCCCATCATCTCTCGCAGAGCACGATCGTCCGAAGATGGTCCTCGGGGCAACATTGAGATCGCTACTCACCGCCTTCCTGGAGGAAAATCTCGTCAGTGCCACTCCCGACCCAGTGACCAGCCAAGCAACACCATCCACCTGCAGGGAGCACTTGCCAGAGCCCATCGCAGATGGAGAGCCACCCCACCAGATGAGCCATCGCCCCCTAGAGCGTCAGAGCGGAATCACGATGAGATGGAGGAGCTCGAGACACCGTCTGACCAGGTGTGTGAGCCGGCAACACCGCCGAAAGGGTGAGTCCTGGCGGAAACCCCAAGACCAGCGAGAGTCCCGCCCACCCCCCCTCTGCAGATGGACAGCGGCTGGACACTGGGAGGCTACTCATAGACTTCTGGGGCTATTAATTTAATCTTCTGCTGTTTCCAGACAGCAATAACCTTCCGCTGTTTCCAGACAGCAATAATCAACTGTTTCCAGGCAGTCTTTTAATCTTCCTTCCCGAGGAAAACCCTAGCTCCAGAGTCATGAGTAGCTTCCCACGGTCCCCCAGAACAGCAGCCAGTCAGCCAAATACATGAGTTAAAACAATACTTGTACAAATTCACCATCAGCTGCTAGGTAAACATTTGGATCCATTTATTACCTTACTGAAAGCAGCAGAATGGAATCTTGTTGTGTCACGTATTAGGACACAGTGTTACAATGTAAGCTGCTTAGCTAATATTTATGTTTGTAAAATGTATATTATTTACTAATTAAAACCACCTCATGTGGATTTTTATAACTCTAAAACTGTGTCTCATTTTGGAGGCTGTCACTTTTCTCCAGAGGTCGCATTTTCATGCATTGTGGAAGGCTTCATGAATGAAATGAAATACACTGTATTTTCCACCAAGGCAACCCAGAGTGCTAAAATATAATTGGATAAATGGACTCTGGGCCGGTTAGACCAAAACAAAGACAGACATTCTGACATGGAATGCACATTTTCAAGTTTTGTTTTTTCAGATAAACAAGTACAAATTCATTTTGCATGTTTCTTAAATATCTGCAAAATTTTTATGGTATTTCAATGCTTTAGAAGAGTCAGAAACTTTGATACACCATATTTAAACATGATCATCATATGTTAATAGAGATTTGTGGCTGATTCAGAACACATTGATTTGTGTCGCAGATAAAGGCAGTATGAGGAAAGCCCACCTCCAGTGGCTTGCATGTTGTGCATTAACCCACTATTCGGCCACCCCTAACCAATGCTCACAAGCAGACATGGTTGCAGTGGGCCCACACTAATATGAAGACTAAGGACTTACTCACCCTATGCTATCCGAACCATGCCCGGGCACGTTTCCCAGTTCGTTTGACAAGTGTAAGTGCTCCAAATCGGGCTCAGGCACAGTTCAGTTGGCCGGCCCTGGCCCGGTTGGAAGAGGTGTGCCAGAGTGCAGATCGGTTGTAGTGTGAGTGCAAAGCGCGCCTGAGCCTGAAACTGAAGACGCAACGTCACTTTTAGGGGTCTCATGTGGATTTATTAATCATTCTTACTTTTCAATGAACGCAAACTGTCATAGTTTATTAAAGATGCAAACCCCTTGCTGCACGTCAGCTGCACCTTCAGCAAACCTCCTAATATGTGCAGCATGATAACTTATAAGCGTTAAAACTTGTGGATCCATTCAGCAAAATATTTGACTGTGTCACTGCATCCCAAATGACTAAAAATAATACAAAACAATATAACTAAAGCAATCTCAACTGTGCTGAGCAAGAACGCTTCTCTTCCTGTTAAACTGAACAGTCACATCATCGATGACGTAAGTGTGCTCCGGCTCGGATGCAATGTGAGTGCAGGCCGACAGGGGAGAGGGGACAACTGTGCTTCGACACAGTTCAAGGCAACCGTGCCTAGTGAGAGTACGCCCAAATATTCGAACAGTCTTGTTAATTGATGAGTGCTGTGCAAGCCTGGATGGTACAGATGGATGGAGAAGTGGATGGTTGGTGGATGGCCATCATGCCCCAACAAGGCTGTGACATCAGCAAGGAAGTGGTGACGTCATGTTTTTACAAAAAGAAGAACTATGCCTTAGGTAGCAAAATAAGCTTCATACATGGCAATGCACCATTTCATGCTGCAAAAATACCTCTGTGGTTGCATAAACTCATGGTGTGGCCACCATCCTCTCCTGACCTCAACGTTATTGTGAACCATTGGAGCAGTTAGCATTTTTTGGTAATCTTAAATCAAAGTCTGACCATCTGCTTCCTTATGTTGACTAACCCAAGGGCTTTCATAGCAACTTCATATCAATAATCATGCCTCTCTTACCATTAGTCTGCTATGGGAAAATGATGCACAGCCCTGCCCCTAATCAATAATCTGTTTCAGTTGGAAACACAACATACTGAAATAAAAGTCTCAGCAACTTATAGTTCACGTGGACTTTAACCCTACACATAATTTACTGGATATAATGATTTGGGGAGACTCCAGGATTAATCAAAACTTTTAACATTTATTTTTCCAGGCAGGTTCAAAATGTCAATAGAAAATGAAAACAAAATAAACAACTGCTCAGCATAGCATACAAAACCACATGTAGCATACAATGTTAAACATAATTTCATAAAGCCAGCACACCTGGCAATAGGAAGAGGCACAAAGAGGCTATGCAGGAAGTCTGGCGACAGAATCTTCTCTAAGTGATTCGCCAGATCTCTTTAAATACCCAGATACAGCTATAAATCAGCTATAACTATTTACCACCCAAATATTCATGTCTTTGTTTTCAAATTTCAGTGCCTCTAAGGATTGCATATTTGCTTGGGGATGACACAAAGGTTATCAAAAAGGCAAGGGGAGGAGGCATTGTTCTCTCTTTTTTGGCCTGCTATGTTGATGAGGGAACAAAATCTCTTTACCAGTCACACTCACTTATACTTGACCCTAAACATTTTCAATGCCAGAGGTGAAGAAGAGGTCCCGGGCACTTTCTTGTATTACTTCATATTCCAGAGTTGTATTATTTTATAGTTATTTCATACTGAGTAAAATCCATCCTTACAGCAATATGACTGTTACATCAAATATTTAATCTAAAAACACTAGAACTGCACATTATCAGTGTCATGTAATCCCTCTCCATCAATAAGAGGTTAAGAACCACAAGTATATTTAAGTGGCAGGTTTAATATATATGTAAAAAAAACAATGGCTTATGAGAAACAATGACTGGTGAATAACTTATTGCCATTGTGTTGACAGTATGTCATTATGTAATCCATAAAAAAATAACTGTAGCAAGATTACAAGTATTTTAAAAAATTATTTTTGGAATCTGATTGCATTATATGCATTACATATAATGTGCTCTGCCTACATCTTGAATAGCCAGTAGGTGAATAAATTAATGTGTATTTAACATCTGTTTATTAAGTTAACTTGCTACAGTAATTCTTTGTTTTAAGATATAAATATGTATTACAAAAATAGTAAAAAAAAAATATTTGGAAACAAAAAAAACTGGAATGCAATTTTGGAAGTCAATTCTTCCTGTAGCTTTGCAAGTCTGGCAGACGTGTCATTTGAATTGAGCTGTTCCCACACCTCTTTGGGAGCCCTACAGTCACAGACAGAGTAGCAGCAAAACTAGACAGTTAAGCGCCAATCCAGGATGTTGAGCATTTATAGCAGTTGGAGAGAATTTCTGGCATGCATAAACTTATCAAATTGTAAGACTGCAAACTGTGTGAAGCAAATCGGAACATTTGAAGTTTACAACTGATTGATCTACCTTGCCAGTAAAGCCATTGATTGTTTTCCAGGAATTATACATCTAAACTGCCGCATTGCATTCTTTGATTTGACTGCCTGCAGGCCTGTGTTCTGTCTACTATATCCTCCCCAATTCTCACTGCAGACAATTACTGACAGATGCAGACAATTACCATATTTTTATGTCTCAGACATACAATGATCCTATTCATTGATCCTATTTACTTATTCAGCATGTTAAATTAAGAAAAACTCTGACAGAGTTAAAGAGATGAACACTGTACTCATTATTTACTCACCCTCAGGTGATTTCAAACCTTTCTGAGTTTCTTTATTCTGTTGAACACTAAAGAAAATATTTTGAAGAAAACTGAAAACCTGTAGCCAGTGACTTCCAAACAAATACCATGTAAGTCAGTGGCTACAGGTTTTCATAATCTTTCTAAATATCTTCTTTTCTGTTCAACAGAAAAAAGGAACTCATAAAGGTCTGAAACAAGTAAAGGGTGATGATGAACGATGACAGAAGTAGTATGACCTAATTCATATATTTATAAAACAGTAGGGGCTCAGATTACTTACATTTTAAAGACGGATCTTGGAGTGACAATTTAAACAAAAGTATATATAAAAGCAGGGCTGGACTGGGACAAAAAAATCGGCCCGGCATTTTGGGCCAGAGCGGCCCACTACATATTAAAATGCTTTCCATCTGTGCATGCCCTTAAATATGTTTACCAACTCCTATTTTATAAAAGCACAAAAGCCACATATATGAAATAAATAAATATAGTCATTAATCTCAATTGAATTTCTGTATACTGTCCATAAAGATTTTCTAAAAAATACACTATTCATTCATTTATTTTCCTTTCTTTATTTATCAGGGGTTGCACAGCGGAATGAACCGACAACTATTCCAGCATATGTTTTATGCAGCGGATGCCGCAACCCAGTACTGGGAAACACCCATACACACTCATTCACACACACACAAACACACATACTACAGCCAATTTAGCTTATTCAACACACTATTCACTCAGCCTATATTAAATAATAAACATAACAAAAACTGCCTCATGTAGCTACATATTTATATGACCGTCATCTTCACTGTATGCATATAACAAAACGGAGCCTATAACATAACTCCCTCCTTTCATTTTCATTAAAAAATACGAAATATACCATCTCTTTTGCTGAATAAGTTTTAATAATCAATAATGGCCATTATAAAAGTATAATATACAATAAATTTATACAATAAATCAGTCAAATATGCAGAATCGGTGTATGTGGTTACATAAATTAATATATTAACTTATCTTTGATCTCAGCCAAAACGAGTTACCTGAGAACAAGTAGCTAATAGACTCAAAAGACCAAAGAGTCGTTAGATATAGACAACAAGATGAATTAAATATCACGTATAACAACTATAGTGAGATGAGGTCTAGCGGTAGATTTTTGATGAACTGTCCGACATGCGCTGCTCTCACCTGGGGTTTTGTGCTCAAAGCACCCACTTACTGCCTGGCTACGAAACGCTAAATGAAATGCCAGTGTGTTTCCCGCAATTTCTCTGTGCCTCCAGCCATGCAGGTGTGTTGAGGCAAGTTGAAGCTAAAATCTGAAGGACACAGGCCCTTCAGGACCGAGTTTAGACACCCCTGATCTATGATGACTGATAAAAAAAAACTGTTAAGTCTATTATGTCGAATGGCGTTTGGAAACATATTTGTGAAATAGCATACACTATTTTCTATTGTGTACACTATTTATTAACAATATATATAAAAATATATTGATGACGAGGTCCGAGAAGACGTTAATAACATTAACATCCGTCGTAACCATATATGGTTCGCCCCTGCCTAGAGCAAACTGCCCAGTCTGCCAGATGGCCAGTCCGCCCCAGTATAAAAGTAAGATTTCATTTTTACCAACCATATTCATGCTATGTACAATGTACATTATTATTAGTTCAGAAATAAATTATATTTGTTTTTATGTACTTATCCAAAATCCAGAGAAATAAGCTATTTTAACTAGTGACACCAACTGTCTCCTGTCACCATGCTAATGATGTCATACAGCCTTAATTAATGGTTTGGTTTTAAAGAATACAAGGAATCTCCAAAGATGCTTTAATATGTTGTGTGTTATTAGACTGCACAGACTTCACGACTGGAAGAATCGGAAGTCGTCTGTAGCAATAAAAAAGTTCCACGGTTAGCATTTGCTTCAGCTGTGTTATTTCCATTCGATGGCTTTCAGCTTTATTCTGCTTCATACTAACCTGATGATAACTTTTGAATACTTTCAGGCCAAAATTTCTGCAGGAGTGCCATAGGATGTAATGAAGACAATGACTCCCATGATTCCACACTCAGTCATGGTGTCCTCAAACTACACCTTTGTTTGTTGTGAATACACACCCTCTAGTGGGGACAATTACATACTGTCCATAATTACAAACATGGGACTACAATAAAATGATAAATTGACTTGTGAAGGATTTTCACAGAAATAATTTGTTTTAGTAGTCATTTTATGTGTAAATCAACTGCAAAGAATGCCATATTCCCAATTGAATAACTTTTTTTATTTATTTATTCATTCAAACAGGTTTACATTCATGTGGACAATTGGAAAGGCCTAACAGTGGACCATTGACATGTTCGGTAATAGAAATGTTATACAACATTGTAGACACAATGCTGGCACACAGAGTAAATGACATTCTGATTTTTTTCCTGTCTCCTTCATGTCTGATTTCTTTTCCTGTTGCATACAATCACTTATGGTGTCAATATACAGTTGCCACAGAATAGAGTGTTATGTTCCACATAATTGTACATATTATATATATACAAAATTATACATATTTAAACCCTTTTATGGGTTTTTGAAAATTACCTTCCATGCAGTGTGTAATGAAGTGAATGTAAACATCCAGCTAATGTTTAAATCTGAAAGTGCACTGTGTTTAAAACTATTGTCTCTCTCTCTCTCTCAAAAGAAAGAGTGGACTCTGTGTCGTTTGAATTATTTGCCATCCGTTTGGACCTTTAGCTGTTTTGTCGCAACATCTCAACGAAACATTGTCCTGCCCACTTGCGTGTGCAGACCCAGAAAAACTTTAAGATGTTGTTCACATATCATGTCTTTTGCATGCGCAAGTTCGTTATTTCCAATGGAGGTTTGCGGCTTGTGTGTGCATATTGGGAGTGATCCACGCAACGTGCTCATGTTTTCCAGGCGCACCTAGTTGAAAACATCTCAACTTTTCAGAATGTCACCAGCGCACCGCAAGTCACATGACAAGAACTGACTGATCAGCTTTATACCTTATATATACATATTTCAGTAGACTAATTACTTCAGACAAACACAGAACACACTAACACTGCAGTACTTTTTAATTTTCTCCATAAATAAAACTTGTATCAGAGATGCAGCAATGTTTTGTTCATCATCCTGGTGAAGGAAGTGATGTGCTCACGCATTTTTCACATGCATTTGGACACAATATGTGAACAGCCCCTAACCCTGCACCACCACAACCCCCCACCCCAAACACTGTATTAATAGCTGAACAAATCATGAGTTGATGGGATAATTAGGTATAAATAAATGAGACAACAAATGTGTTTTTTTGACCTTGAATGCATATCAGCCTGTTGTAGGGGACCCCCAAACCCAAACTATGACTTTTTGTAATCAATAATTGGGGCACTTTAACGAATCATGAATTGTAATTGATTCTGCACTGGAATTGATTTGAGATTTAAGTGTTGGAATTTCCTCTAAATTCTTTTATTCTTTCAAAGACACACACACAAAACCATTATTGTATGACTTTAGAATATAGCTACGTAGAGCTGACACCACATCTGTGATGCTGAGGTTACACACCCATGTGAGCTTCTGGGAGGATTAATGGTGCAGCTGCTTGTGGCTTTCAGTTCATTCAAATTGGAGCCTTATGGTCTGTGCAGATCACAAATTGTGCTCGTAAAGGTATTTGTGGAGAAGCAGTTAACCTCTACTAACCTATGTCCACAAAATGTTTAAAGATATACAAACACAATGTCTTTCATGTTGTGCCAACATGACTTCAAAGGCAGTAGGGGACAACTCCAAAGAATGAACTGGTTCTTTGATTATCTTGTCTTTTGCACTGGAGAGTGGAAAAGCCTAGTGGAAGTAGCCTCATAGAAAAAAGAACTTGATATTTAAGAAACATGCCAAGTTAACATTCTTGTTTATCTGAAAACTAATGCTGAAGTAAGATATTCTTCTTTGAAAATGAGGCACATGCCAGAACGCTGTCTTTGTTTTGGTTATTTTAACTTGCCCAATGCCAGTATAGGCAATTATATTTCAGCACCCCGGGTTGCTTTGTTGGAAAACCGTATTTCATTCATTCAGTCATGAAGGCTCTTAAAGTATGCGTCCGGAATGCGACCTCCGGTAGAGGTAGCAGACTCCGAAATGAGATGCTGATTCAGAGTTCCACATGAGGTTATTAATTAGCATATAATATAAATATTACGAACATAAACATTAGGTGAGCAGGTTACATTGTAACCGCGTGTCCTAACATGCTACGTGAGGAGATTTGCAGTGATAAGCATTTTGGCTGTTTGCACCAGACGAAACAATACAGAAATTTAAATACAGCCATTCAGAAGCGCAGAATATGCACTCAATCGCAAAATGGTAAGGTTTATAATCTAATTAATACATATTAAACCTCTTTAACATTATTATATGTACATGCTGAATGATTGATATTTGTTTTGTAACTTGGCTTGTGTCACAACACTTAATACTGGACACAGGAGGGGTAAATGGAAACAAGCATTTATTGACAAAGTCTGTAAATGAAAAATGGGATGGAGTTCTGAGAGAGAGTTAGTTGTAAACAAGGAAGTGCTTGGTAGCATGGAATTTGTTGCAGACACACAACACACTTAACTTATCCGTGAAGACAATGAACACTGAATGCACTGGAACACAGAGACTGAGGAAACACAAGACGGAAACGAGGAGACGCTTGGGTAGTAGAACGCTGGCGATGCATCGGGTGATTCTCATGGATGTGATGATCAGGACCTACAGAGGTGAAGTGAGCGGAGGTACTTCTTATAGTGTGTGTGTGTGTGTGTGTGTGTGTGTGTGTGTGTGTGTGTGTGTGTGTCTATGTCTGAGTGCAGGTGGTGCCAATCAGTAATCAGGTGAGTGAGAGCAAGTGCAAGTGGGTAATAACTCACATTATTAGCATTTAACGCTGAATAAAGCAAATAAGGTTTACTTGAGGTGATTATAGTTCATCCTGTTGTTCAACTGTGAGAAATAGAAGCCGTTTCTAAAATAGAAATTTCAGGTGTTGGTTAAGACAAAAACTTCTTTTAGTATGAAAAAATATTTCTTCTATCGCGTGCTGTTCCTTTTAGTTAGAAAACGGTTCAAATCAGCCTTTAGGCTCGATTGTCAGGTACACTCACGTCAATCTGGCAACCTGAGCTTGCGTGTGTTTTGATCCAGGAGTGCAATACCCAGTTAAACCACTGGGTGTCAAACTTACATACTGCACCTTTAAGGTTCCACAATTGCTGAATGACCTAAAGCTACGTATGGTAGGAAAGGTGTATTTACAAGCATTCAAGGGGCTGTAAAACAACACAATAAAACTAGAAACTCAGTCTGTTAAAACCACACAGTTCATTCTGCCATAGGATTTTGGAGTTTCGTATGTCTGGACTTACATTTTCAGAATATAATTGCAAATGTTGGTTTATTTTTTACAAGTGTATTATCACTCTTTTGGATTGTGTATATACACTATCACTGAGATTTTTACAGTACAGTAGTTTTTTGTACTGTATTTAGGGTTGCCACAATGACTGTAAAAAATATAGACGACGCAACAGCGCCTCTTCCAATTGAACGCTTTGAAGGCAAAACGCTTCATGACGGGCACAAACTGTCGCAAAAAACTGCTGAAATTGGAGCCTGGGCATGCGCAGAAGAACATTCCCCGTGAAGCCAGAGGCGGAGCGAGGCGGACTGGCGGAGCCGCGATTTCGAACTTCCGCCTGCTCAAACTTTCTCACGGTAATCGACCCTTTTCACAAGCCGGTTATGACGTTTAACGGTCATCAGCATCTTATATCCTTGAAAGTTTTTAGTATTTAGATTTTTTAAAAACCGTATGAACATTTATATGTATTTATGTATGTAGTATATTATCTTTGCTTCAAATTATAAAAAAATTAATTACCGCTTGTGTGAGGCGTCTCTAATGCTGCGTCTATGGGACACGACAGTAAATTTGACGTTATTCTTTTCTCTTGCTGCCATCATCAGTCTCACACAATTGCTTGTCTTTATAACATCATCGTGGAGTTTTTATTTTATTATTTGAGCAAATAAGTTTGTAAAAAATGATTTGTTGTATTCTCCCATTCACTGCGCTCTAAGCTTTCCAAACTATGATGACCTCCGCTACTGAGAAACCCGGAAATGTGAAAAGGACCCATCAACTGCGCCAGGGAACTTCGCCGACTGCACTTTATTATTTTTTTTCCTCCAACGGTAAATACAGATAACAACTCAAATTTAAAAACACACAATGATAAATCATACGTTGGTAAACAGTAGTGACGTAAGGTTTTCTTTAATTATTTCTAATGTAAATAGTCTATTTTTTTTTCTCATAAAATAATATATTTCAATTAACCTTTGGTTTATTTTTAATATTTTTATCTTCAATTTAGATGGAAATGTTGCCAATGTTGCATGGGAAACGAAAGTGGGCTGCCAACACAAAACCTGCATAGGCCCAGAAAATAAAGATGCTCCTGGCCCAAAGGGACACTCCGCTTGCATGGGCTGCTCACACAGATCCTGTAGTGAATCTACAACTGTAGGCTGCAACCAGGCAAGCCAGCACTGGGCCTGTTCAGATGTGGTGTGGGCTGAGTGTAACCCATCATGGCCACAGAAAGCCAGCATGGGCCATGCAAAAGCATGTTTGCAAGGCATCTGAACAGGCTGACATTATGGGATTAATGTGAGCAGTCCTACACTGTGGCCTGCTCACACAGAGCTAATAGTGAGCCTATTGTGGGCCACACCTGAGCTAGTTTACTGTGACCGCAAAAAGCCAGCATGGGCCCTGCAGAAGCATGTTTGCAGGGATAGGGATGATTTTAGTTATAGGAATTTATGAACAGTATGAAATACCTGTGATGCTGCTCAGATAAATGCATTTATGTTCTTTTTTTTAGCCTGATGTATGTTGCACTACAAGCTGCACAGTGCATATAATTGAAATGAATTATTGGCCCATGTTTCTGATTGATTAATGAATTCATATTTATATTTAAATATAACTGAGCCTGTAAATTCCAATAGTATCTGGATGCAGCCTTGATGATGCAAGCTGAGATTGCACATCTCATAGATGCAATGTCAGACACTATGCACTCAATGGAGCTAGTGACATCGCTGTGAGGGGTAGGGTTAGGGGTGGGCATTAAAAAGCCTTGCATGCAGCGAAGATTGCAACTGCACCAGGTGTGCATCCAGACCCCTCTCATAAATTCTTTTAACAAAGTCCTCTATGAATCCCCTTTCTGATATTTATGTCAAGCCTGGGAAATTAAAGGTAGAGCCTGATTTAAAATATCTTATATATTAATTAGATTCTTAGATTCTTAATTTGTCATTTCAAAAGCATACTATAAAAAATGGCAATACAATAAAATAGTTTTGGACAAACAGTACGCATTTCATCTATCTAACAACAAAACTTTGCACAGATTTTTGCACACTTTCAATATTTTGTCTTTTGTCTTATCACTAATAGTTGGTTTTCTAGTTGGTCACAAACAAGATTTTACAACAACAATAAAAGAAAAATCTATTTAATCACTATAAAAACAGGCACTAAAAACACCGGAGGATACATAATTGGGTTATAATACAAAACACAATTTATTTGGGTTTTCTTTGTTTTGGTTTGTGGATGTATGTTTGTTACTGTAGCTTTTTAACCATTTTAAACAGATAAGCATCTTTATATACATTAGACGAACTACAATAATGGACAATCTGATTTGAAAATGGGGGCGGCGCAGTGGGTAGCACAATCGCCTCACAGCAAGAAGGTCGCTGGTTGGTGCCCCGGCTGGGTCAGTTGGCATTTCTGTGTGGAGTTTGCATGTTCTCCCCGTGTTCACGTGGGTTTCCTACGGTTGCTCCGGTTTCCACAAGTCCAAAGACATGCGGTATAGGTGAATTGGGTAAGCTAAATTGTCTGTAGTGTATGTGTGTGAATGGGTGTGTGTTATTGTTTCCCAGTGATGGGCTGCAGCTAAAAGGGCATCCGCTGTGTAAAACATATGCTGGATAAGTTGGCAGTTCATTCCGCTGTGGCGACCCCTGATTAATAAAGGGACTAAGGCGAAAAGAAAATGAATGAATGATTTTTACATTTAAACAGACTTTTGGCTGGCCTACATCGCTTCAGAGTTAGTGAAGGTGTAAAAGCAAGTGACCGTGAAAATGGGTCCTTAATATTAAATATTTGCGTGACATTGAGGCATGTTTGTTATGTCTAGGAAACAGTGCAACCAGTAGAGTGTGGAGAATGCCAACATAAGGCAAACATTTTCTTTGCCACAATAAGTCCAGTGAATAGTTTTTTTTTTTGAGAGAAGAGTCATCATTCAAAAGCAAAATTCATTGTTAAATGATTGAAATCTTAATTCTAAATTATCACAATATTATGTGTATTACAACTTCAAATATCACATATCTGCATTTGAGAACCAGCATATGCTATTCATTTATTTCAGTTCCGCCTTTAATGCTGTGATCTAAGCTAATCTCTCAGCTCTGTGATCTTAGCATCAGATGCTCCATCTGTAACATGACCCTGCACTCTCAAACCACAGACTGTTAGGATCAGTAACCACACCTCCATTCTCACATCCAACAATGTGGTAGGCCAACAACAAACTCAAAATTCAGAAGATTAAAGAGCTGATTGTGGACCACTGGCTGACTAACCTGGACCACACACAAACAAACAAACAAACTCTCTCTCGCTCTGATCTACATCGATAGGTCTGTGGTGGAGTGCATGGCTAGTAATGTTCCTTTGTGTTCGTTACTCTGAGGATCTCTTTTGTACTCTCATCAATCAAAAGCATTGCAGGTGGTGAAATCTGCCCAATGTATCATTTTATGTTAGTTTAGCACAAATGCTGCCTAAAGAGACTGAATGTAAAGTATCATCAACCTGTATTCTCACCCCAGTATCTTCTCTTCCATCTGGGAGACGTTCTAGGAGTCTTCAAAACTCAAGCGGGCAAAACGGAGCATTTTAAGTCCCCTATTTAGTTTGGAAATGCCAGTGTTCTGTTTAAGAGTGGATAGACTGAAATGCTATCTTTCAAAAACTTGGCTAAATCACTCTTTGACTTTTTTTGGAAATTCATTATGCCCCTCTTGTATGACCCTTGCTGCATCCCAATTCTAATTTTCTAATTAACAGACCATTATAGTTACCAGGCCTGTAAATCATCTTGTCACGTCATCTTCATTTCTTTCTTATTTAATTTGCTGATATTTTTTTAAATGCAGCAGTATGTTAATCTGCCATTTGCAGGTCTTTCAGAAAAATCTCCTCAGGTGTTTGCATAATCATACATTCAGAAGTTAACGAACAAACATGCATTTATAAAAAGTTTACATTGTTGAAATATAATAGGATAGTTCACCCCAAAATGAAATGACCTCATCATTTATCCACTTATAATCAAATCTTTATGAGTTTCATGCTTTTGCTGAACACTAAAGAAGATATTTTGAAAAATGGTTGCTGGAATTAAGTTTCATAGTAGGGAAATAAAAGTTACAGAGGAAGTCAGAGGATGCCAGCTACAAGCAATCTTAAAAATATCTTCTTTTGTTTTCAACAGAAGTAGACACTCAAATAGGTTTTGAACAAGTGAAGAGTGAGTAAACAATGGGAGTCTGGACGAGGAGTGCTTTCATTCTAAAAAGCCATTTTGTCCCTCCTTTCAGGTAAATTACATTTAAATTTGAATTTCAGGTGCTGAACATTTCTTAAAACGGACCATCCAATGCTTTAAAATGCACTGTACAATAACCTCGCTCTCACTCCACACTCACAACGGTCTTCTTTCCCTCCTGATATTTTACTTTTTTTTTTTCTCATTTATTCTGATGCTATTTGCACTGGTCATTGAGCATATGCTGTTTGCGCCCCTCTTGTTATAACATGCCTTCTGTTCATACTGCCTTGCACCTTATATTGTATTTACAGTCATTTGCTGGTCTCATCTTTTTCTTTTAGAATTACTCTGCACATTGGCAATAAAGTTAAATCTAACCCAATTTGATCTATTTCTGGGAAAATGAAATGTTTATTGTCCATAAGGAGACTATGAGAGCTTTGGAAAAGGTTTTCTCAGTGAATTTTTATTACTTCCTGCATGCAGCATGTCTAATTTGCTGTATCCAATTCATTAGTGACATCTGTGCCTCCTCCTTCCCCATTTCCTAACTTTCTTGGCAACACAAACACTAGTCTCTTGCACTTTTATTCTATGTGCTTCCGTGTAGGAAAACTCAATGAGAGGACAGCAAAACATTCAATTCAAGTTCATTTATATAGCGCTTTTTACAATGTAGATTGTGTCAAAGCAGCTTAACAAGTTCTAGTAAAGTCCAGATTTCAGAGCTGAAGTCCAGTTCAGTGTGGTTTAAATTTCACTGCTGAAAGTTTAAACACTGAAGAGCAGTGGATTAGCTGCCACTGAAGCACAACTCCACCAGTCCTGATCTGAGCAAGCCAGTGGCAAGGAAGGGAAAAGAGAAAAAAAAAAAAAAAAAAAAAACCTCAAGAGAAACCTGGCACTGTTGTGCACGACCATTATTTATGTTATGAGGCAGGGTCATACTGCCTATGATGTCCACTGCTAACATCTGGTCATATCCTGGCTGGCTACAAGCTGAGAACTTCATAAACAAAGTAAGGACAATTTGAAATAGTTTCAAATAGAGCAATACAAAGTAAAAGCTAATAATCGGATGACTTTCTTGTCTTTTTGAACAGAATGCAGCCAGAGCCAAATTACTGTTGATTAAAGCTTTTAGAAAGGTGTCACCAAAATAATAAATGTCCTACTGATTTCCTAGGCTGATAGATCATTAAAGACATGGATGCATCTGTCACGGATCACAGAAGGCAGAAACAGAAGTATCGTTCACACAGTGTTTATTAAAACACAAGATCTTCGCACCGAGGTGCTAGCAAGCAGTTCAATGCAGAGTCAAACAG
>CAIGQW010052771.1:2767740-2800537 GCA_903798125.1 Danio choprae | reverse complement strand
AGTGTGACTGGTGATCAGGGCTGATAGAACGTGCAGGGGGTGTGACAAACACACATTTGCGAAATATATAATTAATTCATATATAAATCCAATCACTCAAACCACTTCAGGAGGTTGTCTGACTGGGACGCATTCCAGATTAAACTGGACCGGTCTAAAAGGCATCTTGTTCTTGAAACCACATATGTAAATTTTACTCCTCCAAAAATGTAAAAAAAATAATATAAACAAATGTGAGAGCATGTTATAGACTATAAGACATAGATTGATATAACAGTGCTAATATGCAACAGCATACATGACAGTTTGCGATGTTTGTTTCATTTAAACAAATTTTTTCCTTTAATTTTATTTTATCATTAACCATTATGCAATGAAATGTTAAAATAATATTAAACGGCAACATTGACAACAGAGATGCATCAGACACCTGTAGTATTCTATATCTGTGAATGTAGAGTAAAAGTAATACAGGATTTTTTTCATTTATAAAATGCATAATTTTTTGTTTTTTGGGAGAGTAGGTTACACACAATTGAATCTAAAACATTTACAGTTTTGAATGATGTATTGCATGTATCTGTCACGTTTTACCTCTTCTAAAGAGACACACTGGAATCGCACGAGTTATCAAAACACTTATTTATTAATAAAGACACTTACTACAGGCACTGGACATATACACGCAGAAATCACAGGGAGAACTACACAGGAATAACGTTTAAGACCAGACAAGGGACTAAACCAAACTAACGGGTATAAATACACAAGGACTAATGGAACTAAATTACACACAGGGGTGAGACACAGGTGGAAACACTGAAACATTAGCACATGGGAAAACACAGAAAGCACATGGACACAGGAACCCTGACATCACCCCTCCTTGACCTTGCACCTTCTAAACATAAAATACAGGAGGGTGGGTGGGTGTTTTAACCAGGGAGGAGTCTTTGGAAGGCGAAGCCAGGAGACAAACTGGAGGGCATGGGGAAGGAAATGTGGCCAGGGAGGAGTACTTGAAGGGAGGAGCCAGGAGACAAACTGGAGGTCGTGGGGAAGGAAACGTGGCCAGGGAGGAGTTCTTGGAGGGAGGAGCCAGAAGGGAAGCTGGAGCAAGAAGACAGAGACCCAGGACCCAGCCAGGGGGACGGCCCAGGGCAAAGTTGATGGAGGGGGGAGCCATGGAGGAGATGCGGCCACCGACTCCATGGGGTCGCCCGAGGGAGACACAGCTAATGGAGGTGGAGCCCAAGGAGGAGACGGAGAGCCGTAGGGTGAGGGTGACGCCAAGGTCCCGGAGGGCCTAGGTGGAGCAGGCGGCTCACCTGACCGATGCGACAACATAGGTCAGGAAGCCTGCAGCAGAGCCAGAGCGACAGAGGACCAATGTGTAGCTGGATGGAGGGAGGAGCTCAACAAAGCCGGTAAGACAGAGCGCTGAGGCGTAGCCAGAGGAGTGGAGTCCGGAGGTGAAGGCAGGGCGACAACTGACCAAGGCGGAGCCAGAGGGACGAGGGAGCCTCGCAGAGCCGGAGGTCCAAGGAGGAGACAAGGGAGGAGTGAGCCAACGGGGAGTTCGCTGCTCAGAGGGCAGAGTCGACGACGCCGGGTGACATCCTCCGGACATCGTAACTGGTAGACAAGCCCACATTGAGACCTCCCCTCCTGTAGCTTGAGGGTGAGCTGAGGGGCTGGCTGACAGCAGAGGGATGGGAGCTAGCTGAGTGGCTGCATCATCTTTCATATGCAGAGGATGGGGTGGGGTGCTGCTTATGACTCTGGAGCTTAATTCGTCGGGATCCACGGGGCTTGGAGACTGTCTGGGAACAGTCGACTTGGAGATGGACTAAGATCTTTGCTTACTGGAAACAGCGGAGAAGGGGAGACTTCGCTCCAGAAGTCAATAAGCAGCAATTCAGTGTTCGGCAGCAGCTCACCGTTAGTAGTGGGGGGGACCTAAGACCATCGCTCGGGCCCTCTATCTCCACCCGGACTCCCACATTGGTCGATGTTGCCGGCTCTCATTTATTAACAAAGATACTTACTACAGGCACTGGACATATAGACGTAGGAATCACAGGGAGAACTTCACAGGTGGACATTTAAGACCAGACCAGGGACTAAACCAAGCTAAGGGGTATAAATACACAAGGACAAATGGAACTAATTACACACAGGGGTGAGACACAGGTGGAAACACTGAAACATTAGCACACAGCGGGAAAACAGAACAAAGGAATCACATGACATAAACAAACACACATGGAACACTGGGGCATGGGAAAACAACACAGAAAGCACATGGACACAGGAACCCTGACATTATCTGTATGGCAAAAATAGATTTTTTTATTTAGCCTGCAATGACAGTATCGCAGAGTCTGCCTTGTGTGTTTTGATGTTTCACTGGGACACATGTAAAGTAGAAGGTCTCCTGTATAACCTATATATGTGTAACAATTTGCATGCCGAATAAGATATGGAGCTGTAATCTACATATTACCTGTAGTTTACCTGTATATTGTTTGTAAATAATAATAATGAAATAAAATGTGGTGTATCTTGACATAACCTAGTTACATTTACATTTAGCTATAGATTTTAAGATCTGATTCATATCTGTTTAGCAGAGACTGATTTATGTGGCCAAATGTAATGTGGCTATTTTCAGAAAACACATGAAGTGACCAGGTGCAAGCAGGCCCTTTATTGTGAAAACAATTTGGGACAATCCTCCAAAACATTGAATTCAGGTGTTTCAATCACTTCTGTGTCAAAGTATATAAAATCAAGCACCTAAGCATGCAGGCTGTTTTTACAAACATAAATGGAGAAGGGATTAAAATATGATGTTTCATTCGATTATGTTGGTTAGTTAAGCAAAAATGTAATAAAAAATACCAAGTCTCTCTTCAAGTCCAAGTCATGTCTGGAGTTACTTGTTCGCAAGTCCTTGTGAAGCTTCGTAACATTTTTAGTTTCCATTTCCAAATAGTGATGGGAAGTTTGGATCTTTTTTTACAAACCTGATTTTTCAGACAGTTTGTTTCGGCTCACAGGTTCTTTTATGCTACAATGTAGTTACATCTGTCGCAATGATGTAATGACATTCGTTATACGTTAGGAATAAAAAATATAGTCTGCGATCATAATTTCAGTCAGTTATCACCATGATCTGAAAATGTCTTGCAATTTTGTAACCCAATTGAAGCTTGATTCACTTACTATTTAAATTCCATTATGATTTTCTGTTATCAAATAAACTTATGTTTCACTCATTAAAGCCCTCGGTTTACCTGCACTTAATCAGTTGCCCAGATTGGCTCAGATGGTAATGTGCTGTCTTGTGCTGTTTGTATTCGGTTCACCACCTGCTGAATCACACATGCACAGTATTATTAGTCCACCCGTTCTTAAATCTGATCTCAGTGTACTGTTCTAGTAACTGAAGTTGGGAAATATGTTTATTTTGAGTCAGAGGGGGTATCGGGCATGGTAAAAAGTAAGTAATTTGTGGATAAGGGCGTACTGGAGACCTGAACCAATTAAAACGATTCAGTTGGATTTGGTGAACTGGTTCGACCGGTTCACTTAGAAGATCTTCTTAAAAAGAACAATTCATTTGCGATCAATCATCACTATTTTCAAATAAAAATAAAAATTCAATCCAGGTAGACAGATGACAGTTACTTTTGCACAGCAGTATTTTTCTGGTATGTTTGCATATGTAAAACTGACCTGATCTTTGTTTTTTTGTATTTTTTTTTTTCTATTTAGACACTACAAGCAAAATGGTAATATCTGTTGTGGCTCCAAAGTCTTTGACCCCCACAACAAGTCCTTGAGGTGCTGCTCTGATCATCTTTATAGCACATCTAGTGGGGAAGTAGAGTGCTGTGGAAACCTCTTGCTAGAAAAAAAGAATCAAATTTGCTGTTCCTCCTCAACCCTGGCCATTAAATATGTCACCAAATCGAATCACCATTGCTGTGGGCATTACTACTACAACACGTCCATCTGGAGCTGCTGTGCTGAACATCTCAAACCAACACCAGAGCGTCACATCCCTCTTGCAGAATACAGGCCTAAACCACTAATGGAGCTGATCCCAGACATATGCCATAAAACAGGTGAGGTGTCTTGAACGTTTTTTGTGTTGATGCCTTAAAGAATATGCCTCATTTCCACTGAGCGGTACAGAGCAGTACAATTTGGTACAGGTCACCCTGATCATACTTGCGTTTCCTCTGCCAACAGTACCCTTACTTGGTAGGGATGGTGAATGCCAGAAAGTTATGGCTGATGTTATTCTTGTTTAATGAAATCTATAGGGTATATTCATATATCACTTTTGCCAGCTCAAGTTTATTGTCAAATGTACAAGTGTGTGCAAATAGCGGAAGCATCGCCCCTCACGCTTTCCACAGATTTAGATACAATGTGAATGGCACCGTAAACAACAATGGAGGACTTACAGCAGATCTTGTTTTTGCTTCTTGGATTGTGGCTCTTTGTCACTAGATGATGATAAGCTTTGTTTGACATTGGGTTTACCATATTGCATTGCTGCATGCTGTCATTGCATTATTAGGAGGTCATGTTTTGGCTGTGTATTTAAAAATACTATTTCCTGTGTTTTTGCTGCCCTGGCTTCCGCTGTGCTCAAGTGACCACTCTCTGTAAACCAATAACGTTCAGCTGTGAGTTTAGCTCCACCCTTTTGTTGTGCTAGGTACCCTCAAATGTGCAATAGGTGATTGTCTTCAGAAACATTTTTTGTTGTGCAGGTTGAAAGTATCTTCACATTCCGATAGTAGTCATTAAAGTAAATGATCTAAATGTATTTGTTTTGTTTTTATATATTTTTTTGTTTGTTTGTTTGTTTTCTGGGTAAGGCATATGATAGGGTTGTGCCGATTAGTGTAGAGCAGGGGTCACCAAACTTGTTCCTGGAGGGCCAGTGTCCTGCAGATTTTAGCTCCAACCCTAATCAAACACACCTGAACAAGCTAATCAAGGTCTTACTAGGTATACTTGAAACACCCAGGCAGGTGTGTTGAGGCAAGTTGGAGCAAAACTCTGCAGGGACACCGACCCTCCAGGACCAAGATTGGTGACCCCTGGTGTAGAGGCTTACAATGATTTTAAAAATTATATTTAGCTCATTAATGCAAATCTATTACATGTTTTAATATCATTATTGAATAAAATGTCTATAATTGTTGTTGTTGTTGTTATCATCATTAATAATAAATGAACTACAAATAATATTGCCCAGCTTTAGCTGTTTACATAAACATCGCCTAACCGACATGTTTAGACTGCAGCACCGCATGCATTTAAATTGAAAATTAGACTAGCCAACTCAAAGGGAAAAAGTGCAATAGTTTCAAAACTGCAAGTGGATTATAGACATAAATTAGCATGTCAAAAATGAATTATTTTCCTTTTCTTTGCATATAACAAATTAACAACTTCACTGTTTCATATAAATAATAGGCAAAATAACAAAATAGGATTTAATTTACAAACAAGTTAAATAAATAAAGCTCAGAGAAAGGTGTTGTATGTAGTTTAGTTGTATGTAAATTTAATACAGTTAAAGCCATATGCGGCGAGTTGGCAATAATGTCTAAAATGAAACTATTCTCTTCTTATCAGAAAGCAATAAACACAAGTTTTCCAAGTGAAACATTGTGTTAGATTTTAGCAAACACAAATGTAACCTTCTTGATTATTACTGTGGTGATGATGATCAGATCTGAAGACATGCACCGTGCCCAACAACACAAAACGTAGACAAAGAGTGAGTTCTCCGCCTCCAGTTTGAAAGGACCTTAATGCATCATCGTTTCTTCTGTTCATAGATAAATGTCATTTCATTTGCTTTTTGTCCATTTATATTTAAATATAGCCATTTTATGGGAGTCCCACAGATAACCACATGGACCTGAAGTCACCATCAAATCATTCATTCATTCATTTTCATTTCGGCTTAGTCCCTTTATTAATCTGGGGTCGCCACAGCGGAATGAACCGCCAACTTATCCAGCATTTGTTTTACGCAGCGGATGCCCTTCCAGCTGCAACCCATCTCTGGGAAACATCCATACACACCCATTCACACTCATGCACTACGGACAATTTAGCTTACCCAATTCACCTGTACCGCATGTCTTTGGACTTGTGGGGGAAACCGGAGCACCCGGAGGAAACCCACGCCAACACAGGGAGAACATGCAAACTCCACACAGAAAGGCCAACTGACCCAGCCGAGGCTCGAACCAGCGATCAGCGACCTTCTTGCTGTGAGGCGAACGTGCTACCCACTGCGCCACTGTGAGGCCCACCATCAAATCATGTCCTAAAAATAATTTAGGTATAATCGCTGTATAATAGCTGGAAGAGTGCAGTGATTTGCATTGATTTGAGTTATTTTCCAAGATAAAGCATTATGAAAATTAAGTAGATGATTAATAAGTGAAAAATCAGTTGAAAGGTTGTTAAATACATTTAGAAATTATTAAATAATTTAGCAAAAAAAGTAACACTGCCACACCCCCATGCATATCGCATAACATTAATCTCACAGGAGGGCATAGGACTAAAAAATATTTATCCAATTAAAACTTTTGAGGCAAAAATTATAATAGGTAGCCTAAACTGTCTGTCAACAAATGTAGATTTGTAAATCTATGCACCTTGTATCCATGAAAAGAAATATTGTTTTTGAAAGGGCTTCTGAATCTGAAGGCTGAATCAAAGTTTCTGAATCCTGGAACAATATTAGAGTTGCTTTTGCAAGCTGAAGGGAAACATGCCGTTTAAAACCCCAGTCTGAGGGATGACACCATGTTTGCAGTTTTTCATTTAGACAGGTATAAATGTTTTAAAAGGTTTTCAATGTCAGTGGGCTATGTGCACGAAAGATTGATGTAACTATTTTCAATTTCATATGGTACCTTTTACAGCATGGATAATGTAATTTAATTCAAATATAGTCATAGTTAAATAGACCTAAGCATTAATTTAGTTGTTCAAGCGTAAAACAATTCAATTCAAGTTTATTTATATAGCGCTTTTTACAATGTAGATTGTGTCAAAGCAGCTTAACATGTTCTAGTAAAGTCCAGATTTCAGAGTTGAAGTTTAGTTTAGTTCAGTGTGGTTTAACTTTCACTGCTGAAAGTTCAAACACTGAAGAGCAAATCCACCGAAGCGCAGCTCCACAAGTCCCGATCCGAGCAAGCCAGTGGCAACAGTGGCGAGAAAAAAAAAACTTTACCAATTGACGAAGTGAAGGGAAAAAAAAACTTCGAGAGAAACCAGGCTCTGTTGGGCACGATCATTATTCTTCTGGCCAAACCTCCTGTGTGGAGCTGCAGTCTAGGCGGCAGAGGCTGGAGAAGCTGGATGTCCATCGTGGAAAGCTGCGGGTGTGGTGGAAAGCTGCGGGAGGTCAGGCTGGCCCACAGGATCACAGCGTGGACTTGTTTGTCACTGTGGCCTTTCAGGAATCAGTCTCATGCACTCCATTCCTCCATGAACACCACAGCATCAGCTCAGGATACGGCCTGTACGTGACAAACAATGACAACTTTTGACACGCTCCCTATATTGTTTACTGTCACGTTATGGAATGATACAAGTCAAAAGGATCCAAATGCAAGTGAGAGTTTAATGACAATAAAGAGTGCAACAATAAGCATACACTGAGCGATAGCAGCGTGGACGAAACTCTTAGAAACAGGAATCACAATAGAACATCTAGGAAGCCAGCCCAAGCAGATCCTGACAAGACACAGAGAGAGATCATAAAATAGAGTAACGAACTGACAATAAAGTCTTGGCTTTCCGCTCTTAAATAGGTGAGCTAAGTGCCATCAGTTGGAACTGCTGATAAGTCCAGCTGATCACGTGATGTAAACAAAACTCGTGTCAGAGCACATGGAAACACAAAACCACATGACAACAACAAACATGAATAGACAGCACATGCACCTAACCGTGACAGTTTACCATGTTACTTTGAATATTCAGTCTTAAGTAGCATGAGAGTATGGCTTTAAAAAAATAAAACATTAGCCCTATTGTATTGACTATGAATATGTTATACTTTGATAGTTAATAGCAGCTATTGACTATCAAAGTGATTGAGTTCCCTATTTAGAATTTGCAAATAATACTTTTCTGACATTAAATTATTAAGGATAAAGTCTGAATGTGCAAATTTAAAACCAACTTTACCCCAATGTCAGCTTTGGGGAAAATAATAAGAGTAATAATAATTCCTGGTCCAAATCATTACAGAAGACTTCGGCAAACACAGATCCAGCAGCCATGCAACAGTTAACGACTGAACTTGCAGCACAAGCTCAAGTGCTCGCCAGTCATCAACAGCAACTTACTCACCTGACACATCTCACAGAAGAGTTGGTGTAAGCACTGCAAGGATTGAATTTCATCCCTCCTCAACCCATTGAAATCGCTCCACCAACCCACCGAAAGAAAGCCCTGTCACTTTGTCTAATCCATGCCTGGCATTTCCTGATAAATTTAACGGTAACCCAGCGAAGTGCAAGGGATTCCTGTTGCAGTGTCAACTGTTTGTAACCTAAAAGCCCCATATGTACTCCTCGGAAAACAGTAAGATTGCTTTTGTATGTTACTTACTGATAAAGCACTTGATTGGGCCACTGCCATCTGGCGTCCTACCACTTCTACTTTTGCCACTTTTGAAAGTTTTTTGCAAAACATTAGTGCAGTGTTTGACCATCCTGAAGGTGGCAGAAATGCAGAAGAGGAATTGTTAACAATTCAACAAGGAAATCGATCAGTCTCACATTTTGCTCTTCACTTCCGTACTTTATCTGTTTAATCTGGGTGGTTAGATGACACACTGAAGACTCTTTACCGTAAAGGCCTCAGCACTGAATTACAGGCAGAATTGGCATGTCGTGATGAAGGGAAAACCCTGGATCAATTTAATGAACTTTCTATTCGCCTGGACAATCTCATACGAGCCCACAGACCAATGCAAAAAAATTTTCCCTCTACAACTTAACCGACACCATTTCAATCCATAGCCATGCAAGAACCCATGCAGATTGGGCACTCACAGCTCACCCCTGAAGAACGCAAATCGATTTCGACAAAATCTCTGTTTATATGTGGTACAGCTATGATTGATTCAGGTGCTGCAGGAAATTTTATGGACAGTAATTTTACTGATGAACATCACATTCCTCTGCTCTCTTGCAACTCTCCTTTAACAGTCACGGCGATAGACGGCTGCCCTTTAAGTGATGGAAGAATCCACTGCGCCACACCTACGCTATTACTTAGAACCGGCTCTCTTCATTGCGAATCCATAAACTTTTTTATCATCAGCTCCCCTCGACATTCTCTGATACTAGGGTTGCCCTGGCTAAAGAAGCACAACCCTGTCATTTCATGCCGGGAAGGTGAGATAATAAGTTGGAATGAATTATGCATGCAAGAATGCCTACAGGTTATTGCCAATTCAAATCAACGCAGTCACGATCCAGGAAAAACCCAAACAGAGTCAGAACATTCCAGCTGCTTATGCTGATCTACTCAAAGCATTCAACAAACAAAAAGCCACCGAATTACCTCCCCATCGTGAGTATGATTGTGCTATTGAAATATTACCTGGTACAACGCCCTCTCATGGGAGAATCTCAAACAGAAACTGAAACCATGAAGTCATATATTGAGGAAGAAGGGCTTCATATGCCCATCTACGTCACCTACCATCAGCCAGCTTCTTCTTCATGGGTAAAAAGGATGGCGCATTACGCCCATGCATTGACTACCGGGGGCTAAACAAAATTACAGATAAATATCGATACCCACTCTCATTAGTTCCAACAGCTCTCGAACAATTATGCACTGCTAAATACTTCACTAAACTCAATTTACGAAGCGTATATAACCTCATCAGAATTAAGGAGGGGTATGACTGGAAGATGGCGTTTTCTACCATCAGTGGCCACTATGAATATCTCTTAATGCCCTTCGGATTAGCCAACAGTCCTTCAGTTTTCCAAGCCTTTATCAATGACACCTTCAGGGAGATGCTAAATCGATGGCTTATTATTTACATTGATGATATCTTGATATACCCCCTTGAAGAACACATTGGTCATGTCAGGGCAGTGCTTGAACGACTGATTAAAAACAAGTTATATGCAAAACTGGAAAAATGTGAATTTCACCAAACCTCCATCTCCTTCCTGGGTTATACCATTGGTGCTGCGGGCGTGGCAATGGATGAGCAAAAGGTTAATGGCGTTCTTAAGTGGCCTAAACCCATAACAATTAAGGAACTACAAAGGTTCCTAGGCTTTGCTAACTTCTACTGCCGTTTCATTAGAAACTTTAGTATGGCCGCTTCTCCACTAACCACTTTGATTAGGGAAGGGAAGACTCTTGTGAAATGGAATGATGAAACAGAAGGAGCCTTCATTATACTCAAATTCCACTTCATTAGAGCGTTCAATCTCTGTCACCCTAACCCCGAATTACCATTCACTGTGGAGATCATACAGCATCAAATACTGGTATCTGCGCTGTATTATACCAAAGGCAAGGTTCTCCCGCAAAGCCTCATCCATGCGTACTTTTTTCACACAAACTCAACGCAGCGCAACGTAATTATGATATCAAGAACTCCTCGCTATGAAAGCTGCAATGGAAGAATGGATACTGCAATGGATACTGGTTAGAGCAAAACACAGATTCACAGTTATTACGGACCACAAGAACTTAGAATATATCCGCTCTCCTAGAAGACTAAATCCCAGGCAGGCCAAATAGGCATTATTTTTCACCCGGTTTGATTTTTCAGTGACATATATTCCAGGCTCAAGGAACACCAAAGCAGATGCATTATCCCGTTTATTTGAAGAAAATTCGGTGGAGCAAAAGGATGAACCCATTTTAAAAAATTCTCTCATTCTGGCCTCAATCCTATGGGACATCACAACATAAATCTCTCAGGCTCAAGCACAAAAACCATGCCCACCTAACTGTCCAGCCGACAAGACTTTCGTTCGCACCACAATCAGAGAAAAACTCCTCAAGGAAATTCACTCCAACCCCAGCTCCCGACATCCAGGTATAAGAGGAGAATTAGATTTAGTCCAAAATCTTTACTGGTGGCCCACTATGCAGTCAGATATAACAAAGTTTGTCAGTAACTGCACCTTTCAACATGCACAAGCACTCACCACAATGACCGGCTGGATTACTACAACCATTACTCCTCACTCCTCACAGACCCTGGTCACATATTGCCATTGACTTCATCAAAGATCTTCCATCATCTCAAGGTAGCACGACCATATTAACTATAATTGATAGATTCTCCAAAGCATGAAGACTCATACCCATTTTCAAACTACCCATTGCTTTAGAAACCGTGGAAGGTTTGTGCAATAATGATTTTTGTTTTTATGGCATGCCAGAAGATATAGTATCAGACTGGGGACCTAAATTTACATCAAGAGTCTGGTTATCATTGTCTGGTTATCATTCTTCAAAAATCTCAATATCAACGTCAGTTTGCCTTCCGGTTATCATCCACAATCTAATGGGAAGACTGAAAGACTAAATCAAGAAATAGCTTGCTTCTTACGCACATATTGTCATCAAAATCAAACATACTGGAGCAGATATCTATTCTGGGTAGAGTATGCACAAAACTCTCTACGCAAGGCAGCCACTGGACTCACTCCTTTTCAGTGTGTGTTAGGATTCTAACCTCCGCTATTCCCCTGGTCAGGTGAACCCACAGAACTTTCCGCAGTAAACACAGTGAAACCACATGGAACTCACACATGGAACACACTTACTACGAGCCATAAGGAAATTCAGAGAACAAGTAGATCGCAATCGTCACCCCATTCCAGCATATACACCTGGACAATGGGTATGGTTATCCACCCGTGACCTCCAACTAAAACTACCATGCAGAAATCTCAGCCCCAGGTATTAGGGTCCTTTCAAAATAAACATACAAATCACTCCAGTTTCCTATTGCCTTGATACCTACTATCATATTTCTCCTACCTGTCATGTATCCCTGCTCAAGCCTGCTGCTGGTCCCACTGAGGAGGAGAGGGAGTTGGTAGCCGGTGAACAGATCCCACCACCTATCATCGTCAACGCCGTTGGCTTCCTCACGTCAGGAACCGCTCTGTCACCAACTCGGTCCCAGCTATTCCCCTCATGGACCAGCAGAGGTCACTCTCACCTGCATTCAAGAACTCCATCACCCACAATCCCGTACCTGGCGCTAATTACCCAGCACCTGACTTTAATCCACACACACACATATAAGCAGCATTCACACTGCATTCTGTGCGAAGTCTTGTTTTGTCCTGCAGACATCACTGAGTGTTTATTCTTGCATTCTGATGGATTTCTTGTTGCCAACCTGGACTGTACCTTACCCTCGTTTTGTCTCGCCGCCTGTCATGACCAATGCTTTTCTCTCTGGACCTGAATCTATGCCGCTAGCCCCGAACTTTGCCTGGTTATTGATGTTGAATGTTTACTGCCTGCTTCTTACCCTGTCTGCCATAACGATTCACGTGAGTGTTGGTTCTACTGCCAATTGCCTGTTTATTATTACTTGTTTAATAAACGTACTGCAAATGGATCCAACACTTGTCATCATTACACCTGCTGACCTGTCAACAACTACGCTTGCATTGGACAAAGTGTGTGTCTCCATATTGATGTCGCTAGAGACCACCATTGCATGCATGAAATATTACACATTATGACAAGTTTTGCTTTCTACACAACCGAAAACGTGTTAGATATAATACAGTTTGTCAAAAAGGTTTTTAAGTTTGGAATTGTAGTATTATAAAGTTGTCTAACTGGTGTATGACATGATAGTTATAAGGTTGTCTGTGGTCATCTATTCGGTGCACGTTCATGACTTCAGGATGAGTGGCTTTAGACTGCAGGGAGGAATGTGCATTTTCAATCCTATTATGCTAAAGTTTTCTCAAATCTCCTACTAAACCTTTAAGTAAGAGTTCCAAAATGTGGTACAGTATTTTTGTACTTCTGATGGTGGAAACAATAATAAATACATGTTCTGTACCGAACTGTACTGCTCAGTGAAAACAAGCCATTAGATAAAAAGTTTTAGAAGTGGAATAACTATTTTTGTGTTTGTTTCTAGTGTTCCTTGGCAAAGTGGAGAGCATGACCCTAAACACCTCTCGGCGTCATGTTGTGTTGCAAGTTGTTTGGCAGGTCGATTTGAAGTTGGGAAATGTCATCAAAGACTCTTGGCTTCACATTTCCGTGGATCACTGCAGCTCTCCTGTTTTTGAGAACGGCATGATCTACCTTTGGGAGAAAAAGGACAATGGGTACAAGCCTCTGTCTCACCCTGTTGACCTAGCTTCTGACATTCACATGTTCTATTTTTTATGTTACCAACTTCAGGTTCACAAAAAGGGATAGAAATATGGAATAAGGTCTATCATGAGATTTCTGACCCCAGTAAGTGAATGCCCACTGTATTTGAAAGCTGAACATTTATTTCCTTAAATCAAACAAACAAAGTGTCAGTTATTGTAGGCATGATTATGGCAGAGGCATCATGCGTTGCACATCTGTCATAGTTGCCTACAATGAACTGATCTGCTTTGGAGTGATGCATTAAGCTATTTAATCAGTAACAATAAAGTATGTCTCAGTATATCGAGTTCTCATACAAACGTTATAGAAGCAGTTTTCTTGTACTGTATATTTAAATATTATCAGTCTCAGGTCTATCAAATTTCTGTTCTGTTTCATGTTTTAACAATTTGACAAGTCTTAAGGACTAAGTGCTATAGTTTAAAATGTGCTTTTAAACTGAATTGTAGTTGTTTTTTTTATTGTGTTTCATACTAACACAGTTATTTTCTGCATAATTGTTGGATACCTTACTTTCTTTTTAACAGCAATAAGCTTGTAGCTGAGTATTTCTTGTTTTACATCTTCCATTCTTTTCACTAAATGAAAAATTAATAGGTTTGTTACTACTTGCCAAACATTGGTTCTCATTCACTAATAGTCCCAATGTCAACATTTTTAATGAGAATGACTTTTTATTTTTTTGGTCTCAAGTCTTGGTTCACTGATAAATTTGCACTAAAATGTATTTTTGTAGGTAAGTTTACAATTTTGGAATGTAGATGTGCTAAGACAGACTATGTATGTGAATCTCGCAGATATTTTGTGAAGGTCTCCTGTATTTACAAATACAAAAGTAGGAATCTACACTACATAATTATTAGTAAATGAGACCAATTGTATGCAATACAGATACTTTATTATTTTGTTACTTGGAAGTTTAAAATTTCCGTCATTTTGTACTGTTCACGTATACAGTCTTATATATATATACACACACACACACACAACTGTGAAGAAGTGCTATCACACAGCTTCCATATTAATCGTTGTGTGACTCTAATGTGAGTTTAATTTCGTCTTGCAGATATTGCACTTGGCAAGAAATTATGTCATGCTTTGCCATTTGTGATTGTATATCAAACATACTTCTAAATAAAGTCTGAGAAGCATTGAAATGCATTTTTGTGTGTAAATCAAGTTACAAATTACTGGCTGAATTTTTAATATTGATCGCAATGTTTTGTGTGTTCAAGGGAGTAACAATTCCACTAGTAATCTAACTGTGTAGATTGTTAAAAAACAAACAAACAAAAACATTTAAGTTAAAATTGAATGGGAATAAAGAAATGTACGCATATGCTCAAATGTTAATGGCTTAAATACACACCTAATGAACAGTCAAATAACCTAAACAAGAAAAACATTGTTTGTTGTGCATTTATTGTTCTAGTGTCATGTTTGGAAAATCTAACATAAATGTATTGTCCTTGTAAAATGTGTGGTATTTATCTTGTTCAAAATTATAGTTAACAATCTTTATGGTATGTATTTACCAGCCAGATCATGTTCAGTCATATGAAAATGTAAGTTCTTCTAAAAGGAGGCATGGCACCAAACCTCACCCCTAAACCCAATCATCATTTGAGGTTGAGCAAATCATACCAAATTGTACGAATGAGATCATACAAATTCATATGAATCAGTACAAATTAGCCACTAAATCAAAAAGTAATGAATTGCTGTTAGACAGCGTTGGTATTTACATACGTCACTTAAAAAAAAAAAAAGCCCACTGGATTTAGTTTTCTTTCATAAATGAACAGAGACTACTCTTGTCCTTTAAAAAGGCTCCTCTCATTCTGTGTTTAGCTTGAAATTTGTGGCTTACATAAATTTTAATCAAAACATTCGTTTGGAAGTGCTAAGTTTGCAATGACAAAAACAAATTATATCTATAGGGTTGTCAAAGGTTGCCACATTGGATAGGGCTAATACTGGGCATTATTTCATGTATAAATTAAATATGTTATTTATCTAAAGAAGCCTCTATTGGTCTAGGCTTCTTGGACCTCATTTTCCTGGCTGCTTTCATTGACCATATTTATCTTTTAAAACCTGGTTAACTTGGCTTTACCCATATAAACAAAATATCTGTAAAGTATTCACTGTTGATTGTTAGTATACAGTGTACTGGCTTGTCCGCTGTCATTACCTTTTGGGCAGCAATTAAAGGTGACATTCATGTTTTTTGAACTCTCATATTTATCCTTATTTTTACTTATGGTCATTTCACATTCCAGGACCTGCTTTGAATTTAGATAAATGTCAAAAACCTAGTTCCACAACCGTCTTACTTTTGGTCCCTCAATTATTTATAAAACAGTATTCTGGTTGGAGAGAAAACAACAACAAAGTTCTCATCGTTGAATCAATATTGTTGTACAAAACCTTCTGACAACATTGAAATAACAACTGAAATGTAATCTGTATATAACATTAAAACTGAGTAAAAAAAAAAAAGTTTATTTAAATTTTATTCTTTATGTTCTTACTGTCCTATCTCTTTATTCTGTCAGCTGAAAGCACTTTATTCCACATCATGGAAAAACAAAACATTCACACAGATGCAAAAAAAAAAAAGGAGGGCAAAAGAAGACTACATTAATTTGTTTCCGATGGCAAGGAAGGAACTGTTGCAACCACATGGACTGCCTGGGTATTTTCATATTGGGAACCTTTCTCACAGCCATCTGCAGAATCGAAGCATCAAAAACAAATCAGAACAACAGCAGGACATAAAACTGTTTTATACAGTATAGTAGTACTATAACTGCGCTTTGGGTGTCCTGAGTTTGATTTCCGACTCACAGATCTTTCCAATGGAGGAATGCAGAGTAACCAAATTAGCTACATAGAATTTAATATTTATGCTCATTGGCCTCTAGAGATCAGCTAAATGTTGTTGGAGATTTGGAAAGCAATAGTATATCACTAATTTAAAATTGTTCCAGAGAAATGTAAATGTTTGCACTTATGTCACGATTTGGGCAGTTACTTGTATAACGACAATACTCAGATGTAAACAAAAGCATGGACGGTATGGGAAATGTACAACTGAATACTATTGTTCTGCCTATTTATGCTGTCTTAACCACAGGACAGAAGACATGGAAGCTGCTAAATCGCAGAGAGAAAGACTTAGTAAGCAGTGAAGGGTATAATATTTTGACAAACTGAATTTAAAAGGTGGTAAAAGATAGCCCTCCTGAATTATTAGCCCCCTTGTATATTTTATTTCCCCAATTTCTGTTTAACGCAAAGACGATTTTTTTTTCAACACATTTCTTTGTCATGATGACAGTTCATAATATTTTACTAGATATGTTTCAAGACACTAGTAATCAGCTTAAAGTCACATTTAAAGGCTTAACTAGGTTAATTAGGCAAGTTAGGGTAATTAGGCAAATCACAGTGGTTTGTTCCGTAGACAATCGGAAAACAATATTGCTTAAATATAAATATATAAATTAAATAAATAAATAATGTAGACCTTAAAATGGTTAAAAAAAATCTAAACTGCTTTTATTCTAGCCAAAATAAAACAAAAAAGGATTTCTCCCGAAGAAAAAATATTATTGGAAATACTGTGAAAAACTCTGATAAACATCATTTGGGAAATATTTCAAGAAGAAAAAAAAATTCAGGAGGGCTAATAATTTTGACTTCAACTGTACATATGAGAAGTATTAATTAAGCTATTAGGCTATTTTTTCAATAACCTGACTAGAAATTATAAGAACAATGAACAAAAATGAATGTTGTCAAGAGTCTTGCCCTGGAAATCCTGCTTCAGTTTGGCCCTTTCCTAAGTTTTTTTTTCTATTGTACTCTAAATGTTTTTATATGGTCCAACTGATAAGTACAGCCCAAAACATGACAATAACTGATCATTTTCTTCAGCAACAATCAGCAATGTTCAATGGCTTCAGTGAATAGAATGCAAAATATTTTCTTATTTTTTCAGTAAAAATGAGTATTCCTAATGTCTTTACCTATTGCACTCATTCACTTTCCTTCTGCTTATTGCCTAGTCTTGATCAACGTGGGTCAAAATGAGAACTTTCCAGTAAACTGTCTACAAAGGTTCAGTGAGATGTTTTACAATCTCTAGCTGGGCAAACACACCCTAGACTTTCATTCGCTGTCAACATGTTTCACAGGTGGGTTAAGTGTTTCCCTAAAGGGGACAGCTAAAGTTCAGACAGATTAATCCAAAAATAATTTGGTATGTTTTTTTGCCGCTATATTTTTTTTTTTATTGAGGTGAAGAGTTTTTGTGCCTGGTGTTTATCTGTGATCTCTGGTGAGGTTACATTGCTCATTGGAATGAATGTATAAAAAAGTTCATTGCTGATTCAAGGGTCAGAAAGAGTTCAGCAAGTTTTATAAGGAAGTGCTGTTTGTCTTAATGCTGTCAACTTCATTAGATTTAGACAGATCCTGGAAGACTGTGCATATTTAGCTTGTTAGGCCCTGTTTTTAGGTGAAGAGCTGTCAACATTCTGTGTTTATAGTGGCTTTAGACATTTTTTAAATGTTTGACTAAACATTTTTTCTTTTAGTGCTTTAAAGGATTTTCCTGCAAGAAAACACCCAGAAACTTTGTGGAGTATGATAGTCAGTTTCAAATACTCATCCTGTTTCTGCAGGTGTTGCATGATATGAACATTGTGGTGTTGTGTTGCCTTTATATATAAATATTCAATAATCAATTTTGTGAGCTAAATATGCTTCAACTGTCACTTGGCAAATATGATGACAAAACTCCACAGATATATTCAGACACGTTCAAACATGTTAAAACATAATAGTTATTTGCAATGTGTGGTCAAGCGCCCGTCAGAAGGGGGGAGGAGGTAGTTTGGTCGATGCATGACTAACACCTTAATCTATCTATTGATTGAGGAGGAGAGATGCCTTTTAAGACTGGAGGGTAAACACAGCAGAAAAAGAGGGAGAACTGGTTACTCGTGCTTATTTGCTCCTGGAAACTCCCGTGATTCTGTTCACGTCAAGTGCAGTCATCTTCATTTTTACTTTTTTTTTTAAAACACTTTTTAAAAGAGAAAAGTAAATCCGCTAGCACAAAAAACTAGCTGCCATCCCTGTCTTTTTCCTCACCGCTTACATTAAACTTTGTGGTGTGGAAACCTAGGAGAGAGGATTGTCTGAGGATTCAAATTGTCCTGAGGATTCAGTCACTGCCTCTAATGCTGTTTGCAGATGTCTTTAATTTCCACTGAGCAGCACGGTTCAGTACAGTTCATAGTAGTATGGATTTGTCAATTTTCACTGTCAAAAAAAACATTTAAATAAAGAAAAATAGCAAACTGCATTGTATCACTTTTTTGGCACCCTTTCCTAAGGGTAACTACATGTTTTTTTTTTTATATACAAAAATCCAAGTACCACAAAACTGCTTTTCCCAAATGCCACATACAGAAAAAAGGTGCTTTATTTTATTTTTACAGAAAATTTCTGTATTTTATTTGATATATTGATCACTCCAGTCATTGAAGACAGATCTGTCCCTGTCAGAAAGAGATGCATAAATGAGAACACTAGTGAGCAGCTTATGAAGGCCATATCACTAACACCAAGCATATCTGCACACTCTGTTGACTCTCTCCTTGATTTGTTTAACTCTAAAGTTAAGAATGTCATAGATGACATTGCTCCTGTTAAAGTCAGGAAGATGACTGGGAGACAGAAAGCACCTTGGACAAGGTCAACAGCGGTAAAGATGATGAAAAGATGCGTATGTGGAGGAAGACTAAACTAGTAGTCCATTATAACATCTATAAAGACAGTCTTCATGCTTTTAATGTGGAACTAAACATTGCTAGGCAGACTTTCTTTTCAACCCTTATAAGCAGCAACCTAAATAACGCTCACACCCTCTTTGCAACTGTAGAGAGACTCACAAATCCCCTCGATAGGATTCCCAGTGAACTACTCTCTGAAAGCAAATGCAATGAGTTTGCTCATTTCTTTACTGATAAGATCAATAATATCAAAAAGGCAATCAGCTCATCCAATCAGCCATGGTGTGTCGATGTCACACAAGCTCAACCACAACTTAAGAAATCAGACAGTATGTCTGATTTCTTGGCAATTGATGGTAAAATCTTAGAAGAGATCATGCAGATTATGAAAACATTAACCTGCAGTCTTGACACACTCCCCACACCATTCTTCAAAACGGTGTTTAACTGTTTAGAAATGGATCTTCTAAAAGTGGTAAATGCTTCACTTCTCTCAGGGACTTTCACAAACTCACTTAAAACTGCAGTTGTTAAACCCCTCTTTAAAAATAGCAACCTGGATAACACCCTATTGAGCAACTACAGGCCAATTTCAAACCTCCCTTTCATTGGCAAAATCATTGAAAAAGTGTTTTTTAACCAGGTTAACACGCTCTAATGGATGTTTTTCAATCTGGTTTCAGAGCACATAATAGTACAGAGAGCGCCCTTATAAAGATAATCAATGATATCCGCCTAAATACAGATTCAGGCAAACTAACAGTGCTGGTATTGCTTGATCTCAGTGCTGCATTT
Source organism: Danio choprae (assembly GCA_903798125.1). Lineage (NCBI taxonomy): Eukaryota > Metazoa > Chordata > Actinopteri > Cypriniformes > Danionidae > Danio > Danio choprae. The sequence goes on along the minus strand of CAIGQW010052771.1, from coordinate 2,780,465 downwards.
GACACTGTAGATCACAGCATACTTCTGGATAGGCTGGAAAACTGGGTTGGGCTGTCTGGGACGGTCCTTAAATGGTTCAGATCTTACCTTGAAGGGAGAGGTTACTATGTCAGTATAGGTGACCATAGGTCGAGGTGGACACCCATGACATGTGGAGTCCCACAAGGCTCAATTTTGGCACCACTCATGTTCAACCTTTATTTGCTCCCACTGAGCCAAATAATGAGAAAGAACCAAATCTCCTACCACAGCTATGCTGATGACACTCAGATCTGCTTAGCCTTTCTGCCTAATGACTACAGCCCCATTGACACCCTCTGCCAATGCATTGATGAAATGAACAGTTGGATGTGCCAAAACCTTCTTCAGTTAAACAAAGAGAAAACTGAAGTCATTGCATTTAGGAACAGAGATGAGGGTCTCAAGGTGAATGTGTACCTTGGCTCTAAGGGTCAAACAACAAAAAATAAGGTCAAGAATCTTGGTGTGATTCTGGAGTCAGATCTGAGTTTCAATAGTCATGTCAAAGCAGTAACCAAATCAGCATACTATCATCTTAAACACATTGCAAGAATTAGATGCTTTGTTTCCAGTGAGGACTTAGAGAAACTTGTTCATGCTTTTATCAGCAGCAGGGTGGATTACTGTAACGGCCTCCTCACTGGCCTTCCCAAAAAGACAGTCAGACAGTTGCAGCTCATTCAGAACGCTGCTGCCAGGATTCTGACCAGAACCAGAAAATCAGAGCACATCTCACCTGTCCTCAGGTCTTTACACTGGCTCCCAGTTACATTCAGAATAGATTTCAAAATATTACTTCTTGTCTATAAATCACTAAATGGCCTAGGACCTCAATACATTACAGATATGCTCACTGAATACAAACCTAACAGATCACTCAGATCTTTAGGATCATATAAACTAGAAATTCCAAGAGTTCAGTCAAAGCAGGGTGAATCTGCCTTCAGCTACTGCGCCCCCCGCTGCTGGAATCAGCTTCCAGAAATGATCAGATGTGCTCCAACGTTAGGTACATTCAAATCCAGACTTAAAACATATCTGTTTAGCTGTGCCTTTACTGAATGAGCACTGTGCTACGTCCGACAGATTGCACTATTATGTCTTTCTTTTCTTTTTCATTCTTTTATAACCTGTTTTAACACATTTTAATCTGTTTTTATCTGTTTTCATATTATTATTATTATTTTATTTTTATTTTATTTTTTTTTATACTTGTCTCTTTTATTCCTGTTTATGTAAAGCACTTTGAATTACCACTGTGTATGAAATGTGCTATATAAATAAACTTGCCTTGCCTTGCCTTGCCTTTATTTTAACACCCTGATTAAATGATTCCTTTGTCTTTTGCATATTATTAGTCTAAATAAACTGACCATAAACTGCGAATTGTTATTAGACAACTAAATTAACTTAATAGCCTCAACTAAATATAGTTAACAACAATAAATTTGAAGTTAACAAAAAAAAAATCAAAGTTAACAACAATAAATTTGCAATGCTTCATTGTTAAAACAAGGTCAAAATCAATCACAAATAAGAAGTATATATAAGGAATATATATAATTTATAAGGATAACATGATACGAATACAACATGCTAACGTGTTTTTCAGGCAACTGCGTATGTGCTGTGAGGATTTGCAGCGTGTTTATTTATTTCTCTTTGCATTGTGAGGATTTCCAGAGTAATTTTCTATTTGTGTTGTGAGGATTCGCAGAGCATTTTGTTATTTATGTTTACAATGTGAGGCTTTGCAGCATGTTTTTAAATTGGTGTTTGAGTTGTGAGGATTTGCAACATGTGCTGTCAAATCAATGAAGATATCTTCTTAATTTGCTGGTGTTTTTTCTATTTGCATGCGTTTTCTTATGTTGCAGCACATTATGCTCTCTCAGCAAGCATAGAATATACTAAACTCGGTTTCACACAGAAATATGACCTTTGCTCCACTTGCAGCATGAGAGAGAAAGAGAGATGGATGATTAGCACTATTCTAAATTTAGATAGCACTGCAATTTGTGCTAGAGCTTTATTTACTGTGATTTTCGTAAGGCTTTTATGTGATGATACTGCGTTCTTTCCTCTTGCTTATTCTCTCATTGTGTTTAATATGTGGACATTAAGGAGCCACTATGAATATGCGGGAGTCTCAGGGAGCAGCTTATGTGAACCCACACTTTTGACTAAAGAGCTGTGCTGCACAGCTGACAGATATCCAAACCACAACCAAGTGAGCCAGACCACAACCAAGTGCCAAAGAAATCATCTGTGTACTGTCTGGGGTCACACAGAACTGACCGCAATAATGATAAAGTGCTTTAAGAGGTTAGTCACGTCTAGTCAAATCTAGTCTCTCAAACATGCTGGACCCATTTCAGTTTGCATACCATCCAAACCATTTCTCAGACAAAGTAATGTCTCCCAACTTCCAACTGGCTCTTACTCACCAAGAACAGAAAGACTCATGTTATAATGCTGTTCATCAACTTCAGCTGAACACTAAACATAATTATCTCTCAGCAGCTAATTTGTCAGCTGATCAGTCAGGCAAGAAAAATTCTCTTGACAACTGCCAAATTGGACTCAACAATTGGAGAATCATGATTCATAACTCCAGAGAACACATATCCAGTTCTTTGAGGTCCAGTGGCAATGTGTTTTACACCACTGAATCTGACACTTTGTATTGCACTTGCTTATTATAGCTTGGATGCAGCTGCTCAGCCATGTAAACCCATTCTATGATGGTCTTTCCACACTGCTCTTGAGCAAATCCGAAGATCACACAATGTTTAGAGGTCTGTAGCTACTGACTCAGCAGACATCTGGTGAGTTCTGCATACTGTGCACCTCAGCATGTACTGACCCCACTCTGTGATTTTACTACCACTTCATGGCTGAGTTCCTGTTGTTCTTAATTTCTTCAACTTTGTTTTACCACTAAAAGATGCCCATGGCCTATCAATGGTTGAGAAATCTCAAGAATGGTCTTTAAGCAATCATGATACCATGCTTTAATTAAGCCCCATTCAAATTACGCAATTTCTATTGTCGATTATGACCGTAATTGTGTCAGATTATGTGCTTTTAACTAGATTAAATCTTGATGTGTTATTGGTAAGAAATATGCCACATGCATTCTGTCATAAAGAAGCCGTATACACTACAAATGTCTCTGAAATTGTCTATATAGTTTCCCACAGACAGCAGTTTCATTCATATATGTGCGTGTGTGTTTTATGAATGAAAACTAGATTAATTCGGTGCCAACAAGAGGAGCTTCTTGAGCAGTTTTCCAGCAACTATAAACAAAGCAGTAGACACAGGCAGTTCAAAGATACACTCACATAAAATGACCAGCAATCCATTTTGTACAAGAACTCTCACCAGGCTGTACAGTTGTGGCCAAAAGTTTTGATAATGACTTATGATAATGATAATGACATTAGATTTCACAAAGTTTGCTGCTGAACTGCTTTTATCGTTGTTTCAGTTGTTTCTGTGATGTACTGAAATATAAATTCAAGCACTTCATACGTTTCAAAGGCTTTTATCCACAATTACATGACATTTATGCAAAAGGTCAGTATATGCAGTGTTGGCCCTTTTTTTTCAGGACCTCTGCAATTCGACTGGGCATGTTCTCAATCAACGTCTGGGCCAAATCCTGACTGATAGCAACCCATTCTTTCATAATCACTTCTTGGAGTTTGTCAGAATTAGTGGGTTTTTGTTTGACCACCCGCCTCTTGAGGATTGACCACAAGTTCTCAATGGGATTAAGTTCTGGGGAGTTTCCAGGCCATGGACCCAAAATTTCAACATTTTGGTCCTCGAGCCACTTAGATATCACTTTTGCCTTATGGCACGGTGCTCCATTGTGCTGGAAAATGCATTGTTCTTCACCAAACTGTTGTTGGATTGTTGAAAGAAGTTGCTGTTGGATTGTTGGAAGAAGTTGCTGTTGGAGGATATTTTTTATTCATGGCTGTGTTTTTGGGCAAAATTGTGAATGAGCCCTCTCCCTTGGATGAGAAGCAATCCCACACATGAATGGTCTCAGGATGCTTTACTGTTAGCATGACACAGGACTGATGGTAGCGCTCACCTTTTCTTCTCCGGACAAGCCTTTTTCCAGATGCCCCAAACAATCGGAAAGGGGCTTCATCGGAGAATATGACTTTGCCCCAGTCCTCAGCAGTCCATTCGCCATACTTTTTGCAGAAGATCAATCTGTTCCTGATGTTTTTTTTGGAAAGAAGTGACTTTTTTGCTGCCCTTCTTGACACCAGGCCATCTTCCAAAAGTCTTCGCCTACTGTGCGTGCAGATGCACTCAACCCTGCCTGCTGCCATTCCTGAGCAAGCTGGACTTTTTTGGATGCCCTGAAGCCTTCAAGAATTGAAGAAGTGAACAAAAATTGAACCTCTTTCCTTGAAGTTCTTGATGATCCTATAAATTGTTGATTTAGGTGCTATCTTAGTAGCCACAATATCCTTGCCTGTGAAGCCATTTTTATGCAACACAACGATGGCTGCATGCGTTTCTTTGCAGGTCAACATGGTTAACAAAGGAAGAACAATGATTTCAAGAATCACCCTCCTTTTAACATGTCAAGTCTGCCATTCTAACCAAATCAGCCTGACATAATGATCTCCAGCCTTGTGCTCATCAACATTCTCACCTGAGTTAACAAGACGATTACTGAAATGATCTCAGCAGGTCCTTTAATGACAGCAATGAAATGCAGTGGAAAGTTTTTTTTCAGGATTAAGTTAATTTTCATGGCAAAGAAGGACTATGCAATTCATCTGATCACTCTTCATAACATTCTGGAGTATATGTAAACTGCTATTATAAAAACTTAAGCAGCAACTTTTACAATTTCCAATATTTATGTAATTCTCGAAACTTTTGGCCACGACTGTAGAAGTGCCTCGGCTATCGATCAACAACATAGTTCTAAGATGACACCTCATGTAAGGGAACTGTAGTCATAATTCCACAAAGCCTTTTTCCATGGCATGGAAGCAGTTCTTTCGTTTTGCCATTTTAAAAGTTGCATACAGAAGAAATTATGTGCTCCTACTGGTCAATGTCACCCATGTGACGAAAACCATTGTGGACTATGAGGGAAATAATTAAACATGCTAACTTTCTGCAATGATGTTGTTAAGCTTTGCAGACATGGCATTGGTTGTCTGCACTATGACACACTACACAAAAAGAAATTATTAAATCTTGCATCAATACCCAATTGCCATTTACAAATCCCCACAGCACCCTAAGTAAAGCAAAATGTGTTGAAATCATGACAAAATCATGTTTGTAGAAGCGCTCTGCATGTCAAGGTGCATGGTTTTTACATATTAAGTGATTGGAACACCTGAATTCAATGATTAGTTTGGCAATATAATATATAAACTCTGAGGGCTTACCTGTGTCCATTACAGCAAATATGGATAAGAGGATCGAAGGTTTGACTTCCACAACAGTGCTCGCCAAGATGGGGACGAACAGGCAGATGGCATGTACTGTTTTCTGGAGAATATACAACACCTCCGACACATTCTGCCTTCTCAGACATATCTCGATGCAGGATTCCATTACAACACAGAACGTTGCCTTCTGAGAAACTGTAAAGATGTTTACCGCAGCACTGAGGACACAGAAATACAAAGTTCATTAGTGTGTGCAAAGTTTTTGAATACTCCATATCATTTCTTCAAATTCTCCAAAGGCACATTTTACTGGAAAATCACAGAAATCATTTAATTTTATGGGATGTTTAGGTCAAAAGGTAATAATACCTTAGTAAGTTCTGATGACTTATTGTACAGATGCCCTGAGCAACATATATATCTCTGAGGATCATAGGATCCACACTTCCCTAGAAGAAAAAAAAAACGATATGAGAGAATGGAATTATTGCTTAAATAACCATGCAACCACATGGTGACTAATAATTTACAGTATGCAAGTTGTAGACCTGAAAATATCAGGTTTGGCCATGTACACACTTGGCATCATTTTGGAGCTGCTAGCATTTTGTTTTACATTACAATGCTATAGCATAAGCCATGCTTTCCAAAACATTATGAGTGCTTCCTTTTCTGCATCTTTTAAAACTGTAAAATGCTATTTTCTGATAAAAACGCCCTACACCAAGAGCCTCGTTGATCACCAACAAGTGTGTAGCATTTCCATGACATAAGAAAAACCAAAAATAAAGAGAAGGTGCTGCTAGCTAGTAAATTATTGCAGCTAAGACCAATCTTTTGTGTTTAATTGTTTAGTTTTGTTGCAAATAGCTGTATAACAAACAAGAAGTTGTACATCCACCAGCTATTTTCTCAGAATAAAGCCCTTCTTGAGCTACTTGAGCTGACAACAAAACATGCTGTCACAACACTGGCAGCTTTTTTTCTTCCTTTTTTAATGAAAAGGCCCGCTTGTCAACATTTTCTTGTCAAAAACAATTAATTAAAAGCAAATCAAATGTGAACATGCCACTTGGGCAACTATAAAGGGAACTAGTGTCAGTGTTCTGTCGTGTCATGTGCTATTGTTTTCGTCATGTGATCCCTTTGTCCAGTCTTTCCCGCCATCATCTGAGTTCATTCTTTTCACCTGTGTTTATCCCCTGTGTCTCCTTAGTTAATCATCCTCCATCTATTTATACCCTTTTGTCTGTGTCCTTCGTTGTCCGGTATTGTATTGTTCTACGTCAATGTCCTGTCTGAGTTTCCTGTTCCAACCCCGTACTTGTACCCTGTAAGTGTTGTGTAAATAAGTCCGTCCTTTTGTTAATACCGTGTTCCCGTTTTGTTATGTCCTGCATTGAGTGTTACAGAATACTGGACCCAAAAAGTAGCGGCGTGTTTTCCCCCGTTTTTCTTTTTATAGTCTTTTTGCCCCTCAGTGTTTCCTTTTGTCACCCCCGTTTTTCCTTGGACCCCATCCACCTTTCTGTGTGTCTTCACCACCTGCTGGAGCAGGGGGAGAGCAGTCCTGAGGACCATATGCGAGCGACTGTAATCAGCTTTCCGGGCGACGTGCTCTGCACGCCCATCATCTCTCACAGAGCACGATCGTCCGAAGATGGTCCTCAAGGCAACATCGCCGCAAATATGGAGTGGACACTGGCGAGAAAAAGATCGCTACTCACCGCCTTCCTGGAGGAAGATCTCGTCAGTGCCACTCCCGACCCAGTGACCAGCCAAGCAACACCATCCACCTGCAGGGAGCACTTGCCAGAGCCCACTGCAGACGGAGAGCCACCCCCAGCTGATGAGCCAGCGCCCCCTAGAGCGACAGAGCGGAATCACGCTGAGATACCGTCTGACCAGGTGTGTGAGCCGGCAACACTGCCGAAAGGGGGAGTCCTGACGGAAACCCGCGAGACCAGCGAGAGTCTCGCCCACCCCCCCTCTGCAGATGGACAGCGGCTGGACACTGGGAGGCTACCCATAGACTTCTGGGGCAACTCTTTTAACCTTCCGCTGTTTCCAGAGAGCAATAATCTTCCGCTGTTTCCAGACAGCAATAACCAACTGTTTCCGTACAGTTTTTTTAATCTGCCTTCTAGAGGAAAACCCCAGCTCCAGGGTCATGAGTAGCTTCCCACGGTCCCCCAGAACTGCAGCCAGTCAGCCAACTCCAGCACTGCTAATAATAATAATAATAATAATAATAATAATAATAATAATAATAATGCATTTTATTTAAAGGCGCCTTTCTAGACACTCAAAGTCACTGTACAGGAGAGCAAAAACAGACAGTTCAAATAAAAACACAATAAAAGTCAATACAATACAATAAAAAAATTTAAAAAGTGAGGTTGAGTTAAACAGAGTAGGCTGTTCTAAACAGATGTGTTTTGAGTTTGGATTTAAATTGTAAAAAAGAGTTTAAATTACGGAGATCAGGAGGAATTGAATTCCAAAGCTGAGGAGCAGAGTGGCTGAAGGCTCTGCTCCCCATGGTGACAAGGCGGACAGAGGGAACAGTGAGGTGAATGGAAGAAGAAGACCTGAGTGTTCGAGAGGGTGTGGCAATATGAACAAGACTAGTGAGGTATGGAGGAGCAAGATTGTGGATGGCTTTAAAAGTGAGAAGTAGTATTTTATAATTAATTCTGTAAAAGATGGGAAGCCAGTGAAGCTGTTGTAGAATGGGTGTGATGTGACAGATAGAGGTTTTTTTTGTGATAATACGGGCTGCAGCGTTTTGTACCAGTTGTAATTTATGAAGGGTTTTATTAGGGAGGCCAAACAGAAGGGAATTACAGTAGTCTAACCGGGAAGTGACTAAACTATGAACAAGAATGGCAGTTGAATGAGATGTGAGAGAAGGACGTAAACGGTTTATATTTCGAAGGTGAAAATAAGCGGACCGGGTGACATTATTAACATGTGCAGTGAATGAAAGGGTGCTGTCGAAGATGATCCCCAGACTCTTAACCTGAAGGGAGGGGGTAATGACAGAATCATCTGTGGGAATAGAAAAGTTATGTGATTTGTTTAAAGTGGATTGTGTACCTATGAGAAGAAGTTCAGTTTTATTATCGTTTAATTTCAGGAAGTTTGAGGTAAACCAGGATTTGATGTCAGAAAAGCAGTCAGTAAGGGATGAAGGTGGGAGTTTGAGATTGGGTTTGGTTGATAGATAGAGCTGGGTGTCATCTGCGTAGCAATGAAAATGGATTTGGTGTTTGCGGAAAATATAACCAAGTGGAAGAAGGTAGATGATAAATAGGAGGGGGACCCAGAACTGAACCCTGGGGCACACCGGTAGTGACAGGGACTGATAACGAGGTGAGAGACTTTAATTGAATGAACTGAGTGCGACCTGAGAGGTATGAATGAAACCAGCTGAGAGGTGTGTTACCAATGCCAATAGAAGTGAGCCTGTCCAGAAGTATGTTATGTGAAATTGTGTCAAAAGCTGCACTTAGATCAAGCAGAAGAAGAATGGAGAGTGAACCAGAGTCAGCTGCTTGGAGGAGGTCATTAGTCATTTTGAGGAGAGCTGTTTCAGTGCTATGAAGTGGACGAAAGCCAGACTGGAATTGTTCGTATAAGTTATTACATGAAAGATTGGTGTAAAGTTGAGCAGCGACAGTTTTTTCAAGAATTTTGGAGATGAATGGAAGATTTGAAATAGGACGAAAGTTATTGAGGTTATTGGGATCTAAACCAGGTTTCTTTAAAATTGGAGTTACAGCAGCAACTTTGAGAGAGGAAGGAACAATACCAGTGGTGAGAGAGGAGTGAATTATGTCAGTGATGAGAGGAGACAGGGAAGGGAGTATGGCCTTTACAAGAGTAGTAGGTAGGGGGTCTAACCTGCAGGTAGAGGGTTTGGATTCAAGAATGAGATTAGAGATTTCAATTACTGAGGGTAAAGCAAATTCTGAGAATGAATGAGAGGGGGTGAATAAGACTTGGACAAGTGGATTCAAAACAGAAGTGGAAATAATTTGCTGATGAATTAGTTCAATTTTTGAAGAGAAAAATAAAGCTAAGCTGTTACAGAAATCCACAGTATATAGGTTTGAAGGAAGTGAAACAGTGGGTTTTGTGATGTTAGTAAAGAGAGAGAAGAGGACTTTAGAATTGCCTTCATTAGAGCTGATTAAACTGGAATAGTATGTGGATTTAGCTACAGAAATACAGTCTTTATAATGATGAATGTAATTTGCATACATGTCCCTGTGTACAGTGAGATTTGTTTTCCTGTAGAGTCTTTCAAGCTGACGTCCTTTTGATTTTAACAGTCTAAGAGCAGGAGTGAACCAATATGCAGACAGTGTAAATGAAACAGTCCTGGTTTTTAGTGGAGCATGATTATTTAAAAGGTTATGAAGGTTGTTGTTGTACTAAGAGAGCAGTTCATCTGGTGTATAGAGACAGTCAGCACTGGGAAGGCTGTTGATATCAGAGGATAAAGTGTCCAAGTTGATGTCCTTAATTTTTTGGAATGTTATTGTGCGTGAAGGGTTACATTTGGAAAGTGAGAGATTAACACTGAATGAGAGTAGCATATGATCAGAGAAAGGGAAAGAGTCAGCTTTACAGTTAACGGGTGTAAAACCAGAGCAACAGATCAAGTCCAGAATATGACCCTTATCATGTGTGGGGAAGTCTATGTATTGTTGAAGTCCAAAACTATCTAAACAGGATGTGAAATCTTTGGTGAGAGCGTTGTTATTATTGTCCATATGTATGTTGAAATCTCCAAGAAGTATTATGTTGGGCGAGAGTGTAGAAAGGTGAGTCATAAATGCAGTGAAGTCAGCAATAAATTTGTTATTTGGCTTTGGTGGGCGATACAAAACGGCAATGATTGTGGGAGTTGGTCCAGAGAGCTGCCATACAGTTACCTCAAATGATTGACAGGTAGGAATGCTTAATGACGCGATCCTCCATTTCTCGTGGTGAATTATCGTGAGACCGCCTCCTCGGCCATAGTCACGCGGTTGAGAAATATAAACAAACCCCGCCGGAGTAGCATCATTTAGCGAACTGAAATCATTTGGCTGCTGCCAAGTTTCAGTAAGACATAAAAAGTCAAACTTATGGTCAGAGAGGAGGTCCTGCACAAGATACCCCTTACTCGAAAGTGAGCGTATGTTGAAAAGACCAAAGTTGACATTAGTGCTGGGTTTGACAGCCGTGTTAGCCGACCTGCCAAGGCGGGTCAACACACTGTGATCAGTGCGGTAGCGGATATTCCTCGGTGGACGTTGTGAAGTGGACCAAAATGACTTTATGGAGTTGGTTTCGTCGTATTGAAAGTTCCGACGCGAGCCACGTGGATATATTTCTTTCAAGGCAAGTGCAAGATGTCCGGGTGCTGAAGCAGATAAGGTGACGGTGGATCGTGTGGATACAGGCGAAATTTCAGGAGTTCAGCTGCAGTATACTGGAGCAACGCTGTCGATGGATGATAGACACATAAGACAGTCCAGGCAAGCACAAGCCACACACTGTTAATCCACATAGTTGTCAGAGGTTGTCAAAGATTATCATCAGAGGTCCACCCCACAGAAAATACTGCAGAGGTCATAGATGAAATCCCACAGAATATACTTTAAGAAATGTACTTAAAACAGTTAAAATAAATAAAATAACATAAGATAACCGGAGAGCAGCGGCAGCATAGACGCGCCACCGTTCACTCTACCGGAAGTACTGGAAGTTTGCAGTCAGCTGCAGCTGCAGTCAGCGAGCCCCCCAGCTCACCCTCTAGCTCCGGAAATGGAGCTCGCTTGTGGGTGCTACCTGTCTGCGTCACCCTCTGGAGGGTGTCGCCCAGCGTCAGCTCCTGCAACCTTCGAGCTGCGGACTCCACCTCGGCCCTTCGACCCTAGGGCTCCGCGTTGGCTCACTCCTCCCTCGTCTTCGTCGTGGGCCGTCCGCCCACCAGCTTCGCCAGGCTCCCTCGTCCCTCCGGCTCCACCTTGGTCAGTCATCGCCCTTCCTACGCCTCTGGACTCCACTCCTCCGGCTGCACCTCGTCGCACCGTCCTACCGGCTGCATTGAGCTCCTCCTTCCCTCCAGCTACGCCTTGGTCCTCTGTCACTCTGGCTCTGCCGCAGGCTTCCGGAACCCCGCCGTCGCCTTGCTCGGGTGAGCCGCCTGCTTCACCCGGCCCTCAGAGACCTCGGCGTCACCTTTGCCCTACGGCTCTCCGTCCCTTCCTTGGGCTCCACCGCCATCAGCGGCGTCTCCCTCGGTCGGCCCCCTGGAGTCGGCAGCCACTCCTCCTCCATGGTCCCTCCCTTCCTCGACTCCGCCCGGGGCCGTCCTTCTGGCTGTGTCCTGGGTCCTCCTGCTCCAGCTCCCTTCCTGTTCCTCCCTGAGACTCCTCCCTTGTACCCTCCCCTTCTACCCTCCTTTTCCTGTTGAATGCGCGAGGACGCGCCTTCAAAAAGGGGGGGGTACTGTCAGTGTTCTGTCGTGTCATGTGCTATTGTTTTCGTCATGTGATCCCTTTGTCCAGTCTTTCCCGCCATCATCTGTGTTCATTCTTTTCACCTGTGTTTATCCCCTGTGTCACCTTAGTTAATCATCCCTCATCTATTTATACCCTTTCGTCTGTGTCCTTCGTTGTCCGGTATTGTATTGTTCTACGTCGATGTCGTGTCTGAGTTTCCTGTTCCATCCCCGTACTTGTACCCTGTAAGTGTTGTGTAAATAAATCCGTCCTTTTGTTAATACCGTGTTCCCGTTTTGTTATGTCCTGCATTGAGTGTTACAACTAGACTCTGTTGCTTTTAGTAACAAAAATATTAGTAGACTATGAGAAAATTTACCTGAGATTTTGTTGTGTGCTGTTGTAGAGTTTTCAAGTCTCATGTAAACACAAACACACAGAGAAAGTTATGATAAAATAAAACTGTTTTTAAAAGTTGTTAAAATGTATCTTTACATTTGTTTGATTTTTAACTAACTGAATAAAATTGTTAATATTATTATTAATGTTATTATATGCAATAATCATCATGCCAGATATAGTAAAACCAAAGTATAGTAATATATAGTCTTTTGTAAATGATATAGTCACTATATTTCCACGTTTAGGATTATAGCAGTTACTACAAATACAGTTCCTATATGTTCATTGGTTCCATGACTGCGGGACACACACACATATATATATATCTATATATATATATATATATATAGATATATATATA
>CAIGQW010052771.1:2744394-2763538 GCA_903798125.1 Danio choprae | reverse complement strand
ATAATAATAATAATAATAATAATAATAATAATAATAATAATAATAATTGCTAAAAATTTGGACTAATTTGGAATTTTAATGGCCAGTGTTAAACAGTAAAGGTGTAATTATAACAGTGTTCCCTTGCTTACCTTGTGCAGAGGATGTGACAAAAATCCACAACATTGTCACCACACCTGGAATACAAAAACATTAAATAAATAAATACATAAAACAATAATAAAAACTATAAAATATATATTTTTACAATAAAAGAACTAAAGAAAAATCTACAATATACTAAGCAACTCAGAATTTCAAAAATGAGCTGTCATACATGCAGTTGATCTGTAGACTTTCATTGTAGCCTATACCCCTGTTCAAAAGCTTGAATTTCCAAGCTAAGTGAGATGACAATTTATGTACTCCAAAAATAAAATATAGGCCCGCCTCCACAGGCTGCATCACTGGATTAAGGAAGGATCACATGCAGTTTGTGATTCCTAGGAGCACCTAAAGGAAATGACAAGTATGGGCATTAAATCTTATATCACTAGAGCTTCAGATTTGATGCCCTTTTGTAGTTTTCATTTGGCAAAAAATGGATCTGCATGGGATCATGTAAATAATCCACACAGCTAAGCCATAACACTGTAGTAATAATCTCTCAAAGGTTTCTCCTGTAAAGTGTACTACATAAACTGGAAAATTGCCATTGCAAAACAAAAGAGAAAAAAAGATGGTAAAACCAGGTGGCAGCAAACATGACAACAAGAATGATTCAAAATGGTTAAGCAAGCTACCGATAAATTACTGAATGGGTAATTAATCACTGTGCTTTTCATGTTTCACATGTTCCACATATTTCACATTATGCTAGCATTATCATTGCTGATAATAACAATGATAATAACATTATAATTATATTGTTGTAATTACAATTTACAGAATTGTATTATTTGGATAAATATTTTCAAAAACAGCAGCACCTCTGATATTGCCTATACTGTTTGCTATATATATATATATATATATATATATATATATATATAAACAATTCATTCAGGCATATATTACTGTTGTAACATATCCACATATCCAGAATCAGTGGTTTCCCCAGATCATCACCAGAGGTCACCATCACATTGACTCTATCCCCAAACTCCACTTCCTACTATCCACTGAACACATTCTCACCTGTTCCCTATCATCTGGATTATTTTAGTCACACAGACACACATACACTTTGGATTACTGTGTTTGACTCTGGACTGTTCCCTCATTTTTCACTCTGTATGATTTCTGCCACTGATCTTTTGCTGTGCTGTACAGATTTATCTCTGCTGCCTGCCCTCACCCATTGCCTGTTTACCTACACATAGCTGTGTGTCATCTACATTCTTCTTGCCATCTGTGATCTGAACCTGTGTGGATATTGTTCCTACATTGATACTTGCAGAGCAAGCCTGACAACAGAACAATTGTTTGCAACATGCCAAAGGTATGAGATTTGCAGCCTTGAATTGCTTCCTTGTGAGAAGGATCATGTTAACTATGCTAACACCTTAGCCTCATAAAATTTTTTGACAAATATCTGTATTTGTATAAACAAAGGTATTCCAATAATACAATTACAATAACTCTTAATAGAGAGAAAATATCTGTCCAGTGTCTGCATGGGCTTTGGAGGTCCAGGAGAGGTCTTGAGCTTGCCTCGATGGAGGGTGGTCAGGCGAGCGTACATCTGACGGTAGTTCTAGATGAATTGTCAAAAGAAGTTTGCAAAAGCCCAGAAGGTTTGGAGATCTTTTATGGTTTGTAATACTTGCTTGTGGAAACATGGTCGAACGAATCCTTGTTGAAGAGCCTCCTGGATATACTCCTCCTGCTCCAGGACAGACATAGAATATACCCAACATTTATGGAGTTTACCACCCGGTGAGTAGATGGGTGATAGCTGAGGGGGTAGATGGGTGGCTGCCTGTTTGCTGAAAACATCATGGGGACACCGTATATTTAGATAAGACTTTTAGAATATATTGGGTTGCATGGTGCATATTACAGAAAGCTTTTTATATTAGGTCTTAAAGGGCACCAATTTTAAAACATTTTCAAGATTTAATATAAATCTTTTGTTTCTCGAGAATGTGTCTCTAAAGTTTCAGCTCAAAATACCCATCAGATTATTTAGTATAAATTTTTTAATCTGGGAATGTGAGCTGTTTGGACATTGTAGCTGTTTTTGTTGCCTGTGTCTTTAATGCTAATGAGCTGGTTCTCCCCGCCTACCGTTCCCACATGTGTGTCACAGCCATAGCCTTCATGTAGACAAACAGCTCAGTGACAGACAAGAATGAAGCAGATCTCCCTTACTACAGTAAAAACTTTCACTACAGTTATTTGATATTTTTGTTGTGGAGTTAATTTAAGCCATTCTGAAGCAATGAGTCACACAATGACGTTATAAAGTGACATTATAAAGTTATAAAGGAGACCACACTCCAATGTCAAGTTGCGGTCGGCCTCAAAATGGGAGGGATTTGAATCCTATTTTAACGTCAGGAAATTTAAAAAAAGAGATTTATTGTCTTTATATCACCCCAATATGACTGTGGACACACTATACCTGCACACAGTTCTGTCCAAACAGCTTACAAAAGATGCTTTTCATCATAGGTGCCCTTTAAATTAAGATATAGCCAGAGAATTAATATCTAATTTACATCTATGCTAAAACATTACTTTAATATCTTATAAGAAAATGAAGTGACAATTATTTAATATGTTAAGGGGTAGCAACATTTATGCAGTCTTTCCCCTTGAGGGCAGCTGTAATATAAAAGTGGCCCTTAGTGAAAATTTGTTTGGCAGTCATCCATCTGGTGTTTGGCGCACTGATCATGTTGACTTGACTGTGGAGACCATCTGCATAAGAGCTTACTTTGGCATTCATATCAAAAAAGTATTGCAGAGTCTTGCATCAGCTGAATCGTGTAAACAAAAGAAAAGAGGAAAGGTCTGTGTTTTCTTTAAACGTTCTGTAAATGATCAATGATGACTGAAACAACTTTTTGTTTTTCCATCTGTGGCCTTAAACAGCCCACTAGAGAAATGGAAGTATTAAATTATAACAAGGGAAATACTTTTGCACGTACACTATCTTTGATAGACATTAGTCTTTTGAAATGTTGGAGACCCCTTTGTCAACACTGGGAATGAATGAATGAACGAATGAATGAATGAATCAATCAATCAATCAATCAATCAATCAATCAATCAATCAATCAATCAATCAATTCCTGCACTTATATTTTTCCTAATACACCTTTATTTATATTTATAAACACTGCATAATCAGACGAGTATTGCACAAAACCAAGATAAGGAATTAAGCTGCGATTTTCACACTATCCTGGCTGAATTTAGTCCTCATGCAGCTACATGAAAGCAAGCTACATTAAGCTAAATCAAGTTACTACAGAGCAGTCTAACATACAGGGTAAGATTAATCCTTGTTATTTATCTCTTAGTTTTGCTCTCATCTAAAAGTGCCATTTGAACTTTTCCTCTAAAATTACGCTTTGAGAAGCCTGATAAATACGAAGACCACCAACGAAAGCCACTTGACACTTCTACTTCTATTTCAACTTAAGTATAAAAGCAAATGATCAAATTTCTAAAGCTAACAACTCTTACTCTCAAATAATTTAAGACAGCTTAAGAGGTCTCTCAAGTGATTAGGAGTTGCCAGTAGGGGCTTGTGGTGAAAATGTGGAGTACAGAAAAGTATTTTTTATTTTATTTTTTCCAGTGTCCTTATTGATTAAACAGTGATATTCTGAAACCGTGATGCGGACACCATGCTCGACTGCAGAACAATTTCACTTTCCAAAAAAGCAGCAACCGGATAAAAAATTCAGAATTTGCCACTTCCCTTGTGAAACATCTAATTATTTAATGTGTCTTGTCTTGAGTGTGTGACCACAAATGCCCAAAGCTCTTTTGGCACGCTGGAGAGGTGTGTTAAAATCCG
Organism: Danio choprae; assembly: GCA_903798125.1. Classification (NCBI taxonomy): domain Eukaryota; kingdom Metazoa; phylum Chordata; class Actinopteri; order Cypriniformes; family Danionidae; genus Danio; species Danio choprae. The sequence goes on along the minus strand of CAIGQW010052771.1, from coordinate 2,759,526 downwards.
TTGAGAAACAGAGGTAGTTCCACAGGTAGTTCTCTCAAACAAGCTTCAGAGAAGAGTTGGAATCTTACGTTTTTTATAGAGGTGAAAAAAATTATGTGAAATAAGTGTTTTACCTCAAATTATATATCAAATGAAGCAAATGAGAAGCGTCTTGAAGGGGGTGGAGCATGTCAGATACTAGAAAGCATTTGATTAGTCAAGATTTGATAAAAAACAGAAGTATGAGAAAATAAAGTTGATTGTTAAAGTGACAAACTGCAAACTTTGGAAGTTTATATCAGTTTTAGATATTCTAAATGTGAATTCTGTCACTGTTTTGGAGCACTTTAGCTAATAGATATCCTTAAAACTAACTTAGCATACCGGTGTGATTAGAATGTTTAGAACACACACCATCAACTGCTAAATTAAAATAAGATGGACCATAGAAAGAGGTGTGCGCTGCTTGACATAAATCACATTTTGTTGTGTTTTTTTAAACAAATAACATTTACTTTAGGTTGCAGACATTCAAATATACATAGGTGCTAGCAAAACACAACATTTATGATTTGTAAAAAAAACAAAACATGCTGATGTATATAGAGACAGAAATAATAATTATTTTTAAAGGTGCCATATACTGCATTGGTTCAGTAAGTTACATTGTTCTCTGATATTAGTTATATTGTTCTCTGGAGATAGAAAATCTTCAAAATAAGTTTTACATACTTATTTATGGGCCTCACAGTGGTGCAGTGGGTAGCACGTTCGCCTCACAGCAAGAAGGTCGCTGGTTCGAGCCTCGGCTGGGTCAGTTGGCGTTTCTGTGTGGAGTTACCATGTTCTCCCTGTGTTGGCGTGGGTTTCCTCCGGGTGCTCCGGTTTCCCCCACAAGTCCAAAGACATGCGGTATAGGTGAATTGGGTAAGCTAAATTGTCCGTAGTGTATGAGTGTGAATGGGTGTGTATGGATGTTTCCCAGAGATGGGTTGCAGCTGGAAGGGCATCCGCTGCGTAAAACATATGCTGGATAAGTTGGCGGTTCATTCCGCTGTGGCGACCCCAGATTAATAAAGGGACTAAGCCGAAATGAAAATGAATGAATGAATGAATACTTATTTATTACTCCATAAAATGCCTCTAGAATTAGAGAGTCCATAATTGACCATATTTGGATTGGTTGTGAATATTAATGAGCTCCCTTCTGACTTTCAGCTGTCACAGACACACAGCATGATGTACGCTGACCACATACAATAGTGAAAGTGTATGAGGCTGGTGGCATGAGTGTTAACAACCATCACCTGTGTGCACCACCTGTCTCGAATCTCACAAAGGAGCTCTGAATCATAAAAGGAGGAGAGAAAGCAGTGGAATACAAGAGAGAACCAGGCCTGTTTGTTTTGTTTTCAGTTTGCCACCTTGAGAAGCTGCCGCCACCCATTTGTTTTGTTTATTTACATTATTAATAATGAAAATGGTTTATTCACTTGTCATCCCATTATTAGTTTATTCTGTTCACCTGTTTATTTCTAATTTGTTCTTGTTTAAAGCTTCTCCATGTCTGCTGTCCTGTGCCAGTTCATCGTCGTTCCTTCCCTTTGATGATCCTGTCTTGTCTTGTCTTGTTCTGCCTTCCCTGTCAGTCCAGTCCAGTCAAGTTTGTTTTGTTAATGTTTTCCCCCTGGGATTGTTTTTGTTGAATTTTATTTTATTTTATTAATAATAAACCCATCTTTTGTTCCTGCATTTGAGTCCTTGTCTCCTCCTTAACCAAAACCTTGACACTATGAGCGAGGTTTGATGTCGAAAGTGTAGTTTGATTCAAAGAGCTGCCTCCTATCATTTGTGTCAGATATGGATTATTACAATGTAATCCTCTACCGCATGGTGTTGCCATATGGCAACATGATATTAATGTTCATTTCCCTACCACTTTCTTTAAGACCAATTATTCTAACGTTTTTGTTGGAAAGAGAAGACCTTAATTTAGCCAATGATGAGCTTTGGTTAAGTCACATTATGTGCAGAGTTTTTCTGTCGCGATTTCTGATAGACTGCTGTTTATTGTGAGTAGTTGCTGAATGCAAATAAAAACGTCAATAAAAACAAAGGATCAACTCATGTCAGATCTAAAAACAAAATCTGAGACATCACCTCCAGTAAGTTCTACTTCATTCTTCCTGACTGCCAGAGGCACTGCTTCACACTGGATATCATCCCATCGCAGATGCACAGGTCAAGTCTAATACAAACAAAAGTCCCTCTTTACCAGGAAGGCTCGAGATCCTCCCCTATTTAACCCCGTAACTTCCTGCAAACTGTCCATATAATCTTCTCAACTGTATGTTTTACTGGTCAGTATCAGCCTTGTAACAATTCAGTTGTTCGTGTTACCTCACTACGCGTCCTCCAGAGGCTGCATTGGTTCAGTAAAGTTTACTTAAATATAAGGTGAGTTATATTTACATGAATCTGCTTTGTTGTAGCCTCAGAGTGTTTTTGCTTGGGTCACTACCGTATACTATTCTGAGTGCACGGGTAGCGCAGTAAGAGTCACTACGCTCTGTTTTTGGTGCAGTACTTATGTTTCATGAGTGTGTGTTTGTGCCTCTTTTGATATAACACAGTGTGGTGAGTAGTTACATTTGCTGGGGTCGTGTTACAGTTCAGCACAGAATAATCAGAGGGCGCTGGAACTTCCAGCATATAAACCCCAGAATATAAACATCCTGGAACTACGGGTAGTGATGCAAGCATTGAAACACATTCTGGTTAATACAATCTGTAATGTGTGTATGCAGCACATGGAAAGGAAGGAGGACTTTCATGTTTGAAGGAGGTCACTTCCGGGGTGAGCGGGAGTTTTTGTTGGTGAATGGCCATGGTGGTCATGTAATAAAAGAGACGAGTTCAAAACTCTTGTTTTCATTTAGTAACAAATTGGTAGCAGAGGATGGTTAGCAATTACAGAGTCCCGCCAACCTTTGTGAAAGACAGTAATGTTTCAATGACGGACTATATAATTGACTTTGAACAACGCTTCTCGCAGATGCGCAAATACAAAATGGAACTTCCTGATGCAGTCTTAGCATTTAAATTATTGGATACTGCTTGCTTGGATGTGAAAGATCGACAGTTGGCTTTAACAGCATGTGCAGATCTGACATTTGCATCAATGAAGTCGGCACTAAAGAGAATTTTCACCGGAAATACGTCTGCATTAACGGTGGGAATTAACCAGGAAACTGCATATATAACAGAACAGAGACGACAGAGAGGCAAGTCATGGCCTCAGAATGACCAACAAACGACACCATTACCTGGCACAAAGCCCCTGGACAGATATGGTCGCAGATCAAAATGTGCTGTGTCAAAGTACATTCCATTGGGCTAAGGACTGCCCACACAAAGGTGGGCAAATCAAACTGACTGAAGATTGTGCAAGAAAGAATGTAGAGGAGTGCAACATCACTCTGTTCACAGAAGAGTTACACACTGAAGCAGAAATCCTTATGACTGAATGTTTTGGATCTGCAATACACTGCATGCACTCAGACTGTGTGTGGACAAGAATGGCTAAATCACTACATAACTGAGCTCAATCAAGAAGAGACTAATGACCTGAAAAAGACAGAAACACACAGCCATAGACCATTTAGGTTTGGAGATGGAAAAGTGATCCTGCAAAAAATAATTCCTGCAAAAATTGGACAGATCAAACCGAAGTCGTTCCAGCTAACATACCATTGCTCCTAAGCAAAGCCTCTCTGAAAAGAGCAGGAACAGTTTTAGACATGGAAAATGACAGAGCAGTAATGTTCAACCAGTCGATAGAACTTGACTTTACAAGCTCTCATCATTATTGTGTAAATATAATGGACAATGAAAGTAGCTCAAAAGACATGCAGTCTAATGAGCTAATTTTGGCTTCCGAAGACGTTACACAAAATGTAAAGGATGATGAGAGTAAAATCTTGATCATTTCAGATACAATGAGCTCAACAGAAAAACATCACATCATGATGAAGCTTCACAAACAATTCGGCCATGCTTCTGTTGATAAACTGCAGTGACTACTTGACAGCTCAGGCAATAAAGATGCTGAATGTAACATCATCAAAAAAATTGTGAGTGAGTGTGAGATATGTAGGCAGCATTCTAACCTCAAAGAGATCCTCTGAAATAATCAAACATTTTCTCCATGACTGGATAAGCGTACACGGCCCACCCCAAAAACTAATTTGTGATAATGGGGGAGAATTCAATAATGATGAAGTGAAAGATATGGCAGGGAACTTCAATATAGAAGTAAAAACTACAGCTGCATATAACCCGTGGAGCAATGGCCTCCTGGAGCGGCACAACCAAACACTCAGTGAAATCATAATGAAAGTGAAAGCAAGCATTGGCTGTGATTGGCATACTGCAATGGACTGGAGTCTTATGGCAAAGAATACAATGCAAAATGACCATGGCTACAGTTCTCATCAACTCGTGTTTGGACAGAATCCCAACTTACCATCTGTGTAATTGAAAAACCTCCAGCTTTAGAGGGCACTACAAAGATTCAATGGGTGGCAAAACACATCTCCACTTTACATGCTTCAAGAAGGTCTTTTTTTGAAGCAGAGTCATCAGAGAGGATTAGAAGAGCATTGCGGAAGCTAATATGTAGCACAGATGAGAAATATGAAATGGGTGTCAAAGTGTACTACAAAAGAGTGGATTGTCCAAAATGGAAAGGGCCAGGAACTGTCATCGGTTAGGATGGTGGAGTAGTGTTTGTGAGACATGGAGGGACTTGCATTAGGGTACATCATCTCAGACTGAGAAAAGTGTACAAAGAAGGTGAAGATCAACATACAACAAAGACTGATGAAGACAATGTCACAGACAATGTACAAGAACAAGACTTTACTGAAAGTAACAGACAGCCAGCAGAAGAAACCGAAATCAATGTACAACATGGGGTGAGACAAATGCAAGACAAAAGGAGGCAGTATGAAGCAGAACAACACACAAGTGATAATGCAGAGACACAGAGTAATGCTAGTATGGAAACTGTGGTCATGCTACAAAAAGGACAAACTGTAAGCTACAGAGATAGAGGAAAGGGTGTTTTACACACAGCTGAAGTCCTGGGACGTGCAGGTAAAGCTACAGGCAAATATAAAAACTGGTATAACCTGTTGCTTATCGAGCCCACTAGTGTAGCAGGTACCACAGAATCTGCTGAAATGTCAAATGTTGAGAATCTACAAATTCAAAACACTGTTGCTAATGCTAACTCCACTAATGTATGTGAGGATGTGTTTGTAACAAAAGATGTAACATTTGACCTGGCAAAACAAGATGAGATAAAAAGCTGGATAGATAACCATGTCTTTGAGGAAGTAAAGGATGAGGGACAGAAATGCATTTCCACTAGGTGGGTTTGCACTTACAAAGAGACACCTAATAGGGTTTTACCCAAAGCTTGTCTTATAGCATGAGGTTTTGAAGAACTAGAGGTGTCAGAACTCAAAAAGGACTCTCCAACATGTTCTTCGGACTCTCTTCGTCTCCTTGTGGCAGTGATTTGTCAAAGACAGTGCAAACTAAATTCTATGGACATAAAAGCTGCATTTCTACAAGGAATGGAACTGTCCCGGGACCTTTATATCAAACCACCTCCTGAGACCAACTGTGAAAAAAAAAAAAGGAAGCTAAAAAAGTGTGTGTATGGTCTGGCCGATGCTTCACTTTACTGGTAATAGAGTGATTAGAGTGAAGAAGATTGTAATAATAGAGTGAAGGAGATTGTCATGAAGTCAGGAGGAACGATGTCAAAAGTAGATCCAGCTGTGTTCTACTGGTTGGATCAAGACTGCACTGTGACTGGTGTACTCACTTGTCATGTGGATGACTTCATATGGGGAGGCACACAAAGTTTCTCCACAACAGTAATACCTAACCTCAGATCCATGTTTCAAGTTGAGTGAGGAGAATAACAGCTTCTGTTATGTGGGAATAAACTTTGAAACTATTGACAATAAAGTGCAGGTTCATCAGGAAAACTACATCAAAAACATACAGCCTATACAATTGAATCCTGCACGTGCAGTGGAACAGGACTCCCTACTTTATGAGGAGGAAAAGGATCAGCTAAGGTCAAACATTGGCCAAATTCTTTGGGCCGCAAGACAAAGCAGGCCTGATGTCATGTTTGTCAAACATTAAAAAATGTCAAACATTAAAAATGCCTCTGTACAAACTATTCATGAAGCAAACAGAATAGTGTGTAAACTTAAGTCAAAAAGGTTACTGCTGAATTCCAATACCTCGGAAAAGACCATGAGCTCAAGATGGTTGTATATAGTGATGCCTCATTTGGAAATCAGTCAAGGAGGACATCTAATTGTTCTAATGGGGGGAAATGCAATGTTCTCTCCCCTTTCTTGGCAATCAAAACGAGTAAAGAGAATTGTGCGAAGTACTCTTGCTGCTGAAACACTAGCAATGTCCGATGGAATTGGTAATGCAATATTTCTGACTACGCTGCTCTCTGAGCTGACTACTGGTGACACTGAAAATGCAATACCAATAATTTGCATCACAGACAATCACTCGCTTGTTGATGCACTGAAGTCCACTAAGTTTTTGTTGGTGAACGGCCATGGTGGTCATGTAATAAAAGACACGAGTTCAAAACTGTTGTTTTCATTTAGTAACAGGCAGGCGTGTGCTTGTCAGATTAGAAGTGGACATTTTTGCTTCAGTGCCCCCATTGGTTTGGTGGAGGAGTCCAGCCCCCCAGGACAGGATGCTTTAGCACATGACTGGCCACATCAGCTACTATATGCCTTCCCTCCAATACCCCTGATATTGGCAGTTCACAGGGTCCTTCAAGGGTGCCACATGGTTCTTCTGGTGGCACCAAACTGGCCGGGGAGACCCTGGTTCCCAATGATGCACAGGCTCACAGAAGGGAAACCCTGGAGCCTTCCCAGGAGGATGGACCTCCTCCACCAGTTGGGGGGTCAGATTTGGGAACAAAATACAGACCACCTTCAGCTCTGCATTTGGCCGCTGGGGGGCCAGAATCACTTTTGAGAAACTGTGATCAGGAGGTACAGAACACTATAATGAACTCTAGAGCACCTTCCACTAGGAGCACTTACACTTATAGATGGAAGTTGTTCTCAAATTTGTGTAAAGAGGAAAATGTATCCCCCCAAAAATGTCCTGTTCCCTTGGTGTTACGTTTTTTGCAATCTCTGCTGGAGAACAATGGAGCTGTTTCTATGCTAAAAGTCTACGTAGCTGCAATTTCAGACACATTGGGATCTCATGTCTTGGTTACTCAGTTTCTAAGACAGGTACAACGATTACGACCTCCTGTATGTATGTAGCAGTATGTATAAAGTATGTATAAAGGCTGATTTATACTTCTGCACCAAGCACAAGCGTATGATCCGGCGCAGCCTTCGCACATTCGCATACCCCTCGCTGTGGCTAACACAAACCTCACCAAAAATGTAACTACATGCCGCAATGACACGTAGCACAACTTCTGTGATTGGCCGGCTTGGTAGTGGTGATAAGTAGGGGCCGTGCTGAGAGTCGTGAACCCAATGGAGTGATTGTTTACAAGTGTCGAGTCCTGTGAAGGAGCTCTAGATTGAAACTTTTGTTTTGTGTTTACCTTATGATTAAAGTAGTTGTATGTCCGCCGGTTTCTGCCTCTAAATGAGCGAGCTTTAGCTAATTGTACATTAAGGTAGCATACAGAAAAAAACAAAACACCTGTGAAGAAACTCAACACAGATTAACAAAAACCTACTGCCAGCTAGCGTTTCAGAAGTGTTATTGCACAGCACCACAAACAGCAAGCAGAAGTATAAACGACTACACGCAAGGTATGTGCCATGGGCCAAGGTGATCACTTGACGCAGAAGTATAAACCAGACTTAAGGTGTCATTTATAAGTTCTGTATTAAAGCTTATAATACTGCATCACCAAAAAATGAAAACAAACAACATTTCAAACAACAAAATTATTAATTATATGAAAAGTTCTAAATTAGAAAGTTCTAAGTTAGATTCACTATTGGACATTGTTCCCATATGGCAACATATCATAAAATTTCCCTAATTTTGTTTTTAAAGCACTTCCATTTAAGCCATTGTAAGAAAAGGAAAACAACCTTAGAGATGTGTTTCCTTCTCCTGTTGTCTCATATCAAAAAAACATAACAGACATGAATGAAGCAGATGTACCATCTATGAGAAATACTACAGTAAGAACTTTCCCAGTGGTTATTTAATGTATTTACTGTGGAGTTAATTTAAGCCTTTCTGCAACGAGTCACAGACAATGCCGTTATAAAGTTTACAGCACACTGACACGTTTAACTTTGCACTGTTTTTGCATGGCAAATGTGACAGGATACAAATTAATATACACGGCTATCCTTTATGTTAATGTACACAAACCTGATTCAATGTCCACAAAACGGGATTGAAGCATCTTTTGTAATTGTAATGACACTATGCAGCTGTGGTAATAAATTACATAGAGATTTTACTGACTTTTCTTTATTATAAACATCCACTGTTTTAAAAACATTTTAAACTTGTAAAACTCATTCCTGAGGTGCAGCTGATCACAGAGAGTAAGAACAGATCTTTTAATCCCAGTTGATTTGCGCAAGTCCTGTCTTGTCGATATGATTATATGCAATACTACAGTGACATGTTATTACACGTCTGTCAATCAATTCAGTGGGCGGGGAAATACGCACTCATACATCACGTTGCAGTGGGCATTAAAATGGCAGGGATTTGGATCCTATTTTAACATCAGGATAACATTTTAAACATCATTTTAATCATCATTTTATTAACATATAAAAAAAAAAATATATCATTTTACATCACTCCAGTATGACAGTGGACACACTATACCTGCACACAGTTGTGTCCAAACAGCTTTCAAAAGTTGATTTTGCATTATTAAGAAAATCTGCTCATTAAGAAAAGAGTCCTTCAATTTTATTAGTTGTGTTTTCTATCACAACCTAAGTGGAAGATCATTATTTAAGTACTGGAAACAATAGAATTCATGTTACATTTACAACTAAACATGACAATATGGTCACTTTCCTGCCAAAAAGGTCCATGCTGGTCTAGGTTAATGCTGTTTTAATGTCACTGCTCATTCATTACAATTTGTGGATTGCTGATTTAAAGAGTAACTGCATTCAAATATTTAGGAAAATGGCTTGACGTGAAGTTGGCATTTGATGTTCATATAGAATGCTTGGTGAAAATACTGCGATTGGGTATTTTGTTTAACAAAAACATATTTTTATTTCAAACTAAAAATCTAATAATTCATTTTAGTTTTTTACTGTTTACATGCATGCTTCATTGTATTTACTAAAACGTTTGGATAACATTTATCATTCTGCATTGTGTTTATATCCAATGCTTACTCACACACCTACCATTCTTTGCTGTACAATAATGTAGGCTGGTCCTCCTTACATCAAATAAGGAAATCACATATGTTGTTGTTTATTGTAAATGCATTGTGGGGTATGTTTCCAAAATATATTTCTAGATTTTTTATGTTTGGTCAGAAAGAACTATTGAGCTTGATCTGGGATTTAATTAGAAATGTCTGAAGTACATTCAGAACATGGAAAATCAGCAACTTAGATGTGGAACAACTTTCAGATTAATATACCACAAGAAGCAATTCCTTCTTTGAATAATAAAGTTTGTTGCACCCTGAATTGAATGAACCTTGTTGTTTTTTAAATTAGGAGGGTTTTGTATGATCCATGTGTTGTTTTATGGTAATACATATAATAACATTACATTATCTTAAAAGTAGGATTTTTTGTATGGTCATCTTGGCCAGGACTCCCTGGAAAAACAGGTTTTTATTAATCTTATGGGACCTGAGAAAGGAAAAAAAGAAAGAAACATACATACATACATACATACCTTCTTGCTGTGAGACAACTGTGCTAACCCCTGAGCCACTGTGCCGCAAATAGCTGTATCTTAGCCAAATATTGTCCTACCAATTGGTAATCATTTATTCTGCTTTCCTGTAAAAATCTCTTTTCAAAATAATACACTTGTGACTTGTTTTGTGGCCTATGTGTAATGTCAACATGTCTGTACTCCACTAAGGATCCAGTTCATGTAAAATAAAAGCTTTATCAGGCATCTGATATGTTCATGTGAGTTTTTTGTGTGTGTGAGAAAGCAATTAATGAGTGCACTTTTAGATGAAAACATAACATGTTTTCATATATGACGTATTATCTTCACATTGTTCTATAAACCATTTAGGGTGGTCTTGAGAAACTGCACCCATGCTCCAGCTTCGCCCCTTCCTCTTACGTCAAGTTATCTGTATTCACTGCCCAAGAAAACGTCACACCCAAGGCAGGACTTATTATTCTCAGTGAATATTCTGGCTTTAATTATTATGCATAAATAGCATAGCCATACAATTTACAAAAAAAGAAATAATGCATTGAGGTTTCTACAACAAAGCATGTGGTTGAGGTAATAAAAATCCATTATTATAAAATTTTAATCAAAGTGTTTTTTTCTCATTTGCAGAACTGAAGTCATCTATGTCATCTAACCTGACCAGCTGATATAAGTGACAACTGGGAAAGAGTTGTATGAGTGCTGAAAAAAAGTTCCCTTTAAGGAGATTTATTCTGCAACATGAATAGCAATACAATGACAATGACTCTGTGTGATCAGGGTGTCCGCGGGGTCCTAAAAAGTATTAAAAGTTGATAAATCATGCTATTTTGCAAGGTATTCAATTTTATATCATTTTTGATTATGCAATGTATGGTTGTATGCTAAAGTTTGCCTGAATTAAATCTGCGGATATCAGAATGCTGTGTAGTTTATAAAATCCTGCTAGATTTCACATCACGCTGCATTGTTTATTGCAGTAACCAAGGCAACACCATTATTTCTGCAGTTCTATTGACCTTATTCTTCGCGTACGAGCGGGCACAGCCAATTGAATCTCTTTGGCTTGAGACTTCCAGTATCATTTACTTCCATTCATTTTTAGACGTTAAAAACTGCTCGCTATGCTGCTTGATTTTGCAAACTGACATTTTCTTATTCTATTCAGTGTTGAGTAAGTTACCTTTAAAAAAAGAATCAATTACAAATTACTGATTACTACTGGAAAATTGTAATCTGATTACATTACTAATTACTTCATGTAAAAAGTAATCAGATTACTAATTATTTTACTTTAAACATACATAGTTACTTTTAAAACATATAAAATATACCTATAAAAATGCAAAATATACTGCAGCTCTTTCAGTAATTTAATATTCACAGAAAAACGGTTGATCACAGCAGCTTGACATATTCAAAAGACTTAAGGAGTTCGCCCAAACCTTAAATATCTCTCATCATTCACTTTTTCCAAACCGGTTTGTCTTTTTTTAACACAAAAGAAGACATTTAGAAGAAAACTGGATACCTGTAATGTTTGACATCCATAGTATGAAAAAGCACTGCAGTGTTTGGGTGTTCTGTGTTTGTCTGTGGTAATTAGTCTACTGAAATGTGCATATTCCACAGTATGAAGCTGACCGGTCAGTTCTTGTCACGTGACTCGTGGTTTTCAACTGGGAGAGGAAAATGCGAGCGCATGCAAAAGACGCGATATGTGAATGGCCCCATAAGCACCTATGCTTCCCTTCACATTCAGAAGATACCTTCACTCCCGATCCTGCACAAAAATTCAGTTTTGCCTGTTTAGCCTGAGTTGGACTGCCGTGTTTTTGGATGCTGGTGTCCTCATTGGTGACGAGTATTGACACAGAATGCTTTCTGTTCAAGAGCTGAACAAGTTGCTGGTCGAGTAAAAAAAAGTTGAAAGTTCTTTAGAGACTGGGCATAGACTGTATTTCACAGCAATAGTTTTGTTTTTCCGCTCAATGAAATCAAAGTAATGTCTGTATTTCCACTTGAAGAAGTAACCACTCTCGTTACCAGCTATTTCTCTCCAGCAGTTTAAAAGCGCATGCTCATTAACTGACGTTGCAGCGGAATATGTGATTTAAAAGAAGCATTTTTTTCTTCCAAAACTATATTTGTAATGTAAGTAACACAATTACATTGACTTTAGTAACTGTAATCAAATTACACAAATTTAAAATGTAATGCGTTACATTACTGCGTTCCTCAAAAATGTAATTAGAATACAGTAACGCGTTACTGAGGAACGTGTTACACCCAACTCTTATTATATTATTCTGCTTTGTCTGTATAGTCAAACACACTTGTTTGTAGAGCAAGTAGTTTGACCGTTTTCTGCTGTTTATTATTCCTAGTCATTTCTCCCATAGGAAACTGAATTGGAAGTTATAAAACTATCACAAAAATGAGTGCACTTCCGCATTTTAGAATAAGGTCAATAGGCACCAACCTGCTGAATTAGCTAGACTGAATAGATTTTTATTCTGTATATGAATAATAAGTTTTGGATTAGTTTCTTACATTAATATTTAATAAATATACTGTAGGTTTAAATGTCGCCAGTGTTTCCGGTTGAAACCTAAAGTAGTTCTTAAAAGGTCTTAAAATGTATGGAAAGAGTCTTAAAAAAGGTCTTAAGAGGTATTGAATTTCACTCTCTGATTCCTGTATATACTCTGATGATGATATCAGACTGTGAAATGTTGTGGCAAATGTTGTGGTGTGACCTCATAGATGGGACTGTGAAGCATACAACTGTATCCAAATAAAGCAGTGTCTTCTCTTCAGTAAATGCTCTGTGTGTGAAAGTGTTTCTTTGTCTGGTGTTATTTGTTTACAAGCAGATCTTGTAAAAAAATAACACTTTATCTTGAAGAACAGCATTTTAGAGAACGTTTTAACGTTGATAATAATCATATATGCCTGCAGCAACTTGCCAATAAAATGCTGCATACAATTATGCCTTTGTCTACATACAGTGGCTTTTGTCTCAGAAATATCGCTCTATGGCTCACCAAAGAACAAGCTTCCCTTGCTGGTTTCAGGAACTGCCACAATGCAATTTCATCTGAACTAAAGTTATGAATCTTGCACAACAATCATGGGTTTCATTCCCAGGGCAGAGGTGGACTGGGACACAATTTTAGGCCAGGAAATTCCACACCAAACCCAGGCCATCCTTTAGTAAATGAACTATAACTGATTTGAAGATTTGGCCAATGCAACAATATAAAAAGTGTGACTCTTTACAGTATGTCAATAATTTCTGTATTCTGTCTTTGCTGAATAGTTGGCAGTTAACTCTGCTTTGCTGACCCCTAATAAATCAGAGACTAAGACAAAGGAACATAAATGAATGTATGTGCCCATTTTAGACTTAAGAACCTTAAAATTGATCTTGTCTTTCAGTAATGTTATTATATATGTATATATAGTGCACTCTATTCAACAATTCTGTCTGGTTCTTGAATCTGTTTGGCTGATAGTCTTGTGATATTCTGTAATATCAGCACTCGTACAGCCTCTTCACCAGTGTTTATTAATCTGCCCACATGAGAAAGGAGAGGACTAAACTCACTACATTTTGACAAATATTGCAGCTGTTGGACCACATATTGTACTTTTGAGGCTTTTTAGGTGTGAATGTAGTTGTTTAGATTGAAGCTACAGTTTATTTATAAGAATGGTGCCTATTTGAAAATATGTTTGCACAAGAAATGGATGTTTTGTGTTTCACCACAAGTCCTTAGGGGGAGAAAATCTCTTTTGTATTTTGTATTGCTATAGTAATCTAGTAGTGTTTGCTTTGACGTTTTGTCATTTTTGCTTTGACTTTTGGCTACTGTTTGTGAAATCCCGGGAGATCTCTGTAGACTGATGGCATTTCATGTTATTCAGACTTATAATCTTAAAATGTGAGAAAAATCATCTGTTTTGTCATCAGTTAGACATTACAATACATTATGCAAGAGAATAATTCAAATACTACTTCTAAATTGACATGTGTGAATTAGCAATGGATTCTGCTGTTGTGACGGTCAGCTGCAGATGTGAATGAATGCCAGAAAAAAGTAATTCCTACATTACTTCTTTTTCTATTTATATACACAATTATGCCATCAAAATGTTGTATAAACACAGTATCACATGAGCAGCAGTGTGATATGGCTGTATATCAGCACTTGGCCTGCAGCCTCGACCTAACGCAGACCTCCCAGCAGTGCCGATATACACCATATCACACTATAACTCCTGTGATATTGCTTATATATCATGTATTAAACCACAGTTCAGCTGGACATTGCTCAATAATACAATTATAAACTGTCAGGCTTCATAGTAAGGTTGATAACCCAGAAGAACCCTTTGGAATGGTTTGCTTTCACTTTCAAACTCACAAATAAATGCACTTTTACCAGAGTGAAAAGTGATCTTTCATGATTCCATAGTTGTTTAGATTGCAACTATGCAGTTTATTTATAAGGATAGTGCCTATTTTAAAATATTTATAATTTCTAAAAGACAGGCCATTAGTCTGTCTTTGAGCAGAGCAAAGATGGTTGACGTTGTTCAGCTACAAGATGGCAACAGAGAACGTATAATAACCTTAGAGGATAAAAACAGGTAAATGACATTCTAAGTCGATGTTGTAGTGCTGTATTTATACCATATAATTGTAGTGTATTGAGTGTGAGATGGGACTCGCATATCAGGAATGTGTGTATTTTGTGTTGGCCACTCTTTGTATAACCTGAGTTACTTTTTGGTTGGCCATCTGTTTGTGTTTCTAATGCATCTCCTGTTGTCGTTACTGCAGACTTGTCCAGTAGAAATAAAGAAAGAAAAAAATGCCCGCATGTGTTTAGCGTTTTTCCTTATCGCAAACACAACAGAAATCTGGTAGTGTTGGCGCTGCTTTGGCTTTGGATATTTATTGTGACCTCCCGATTGCAACAGAGAAATACTGGTAAATCTCTGTAGACTGATGGCATTTCATGCTGTTCAGCCTTAGAATCGTAAAATGTCAGCAAAATCACCCGTTTTGTCATCACTTTAGACAGTATGCTAGAGAATCATTCAAATACTAGCTCTAAAGTGACGTTGGTGAAGTAGCAACGGTTT
>CAIGQW010052771.1:2704521-2743994 GCA_903798125.1 Danio choprae | reverse complement strand
AGAGAGAGAGAGAGAGAGAGAGAGAGAGAGAGAGAGAGAGAGAGAGACACCGACCCGAGATAGAGACCAGCAGAACAGAGACTGTGTTCATTCTGTTCACAGAGAGTGGTGGAAACAGAAGAACATTTCCGTGATCACTATCACCACATTAGAGTTCAATATCAGCCTGCCACAAACTCAGACTGTCAGCCAACGAACAAATCTAAAGCAAGAGCATTTCTTATGTTTATATTCTTATGTTATATTTCTTATTATTATTACCATAATCTTTATTTTTTTATTTATTTGTATTTATTTTAATATTATTTGTATTTTTTGTTATTATAAATTTGATTTACTTATATTCATTTACTTTGTATATAATATACATTCATTCATTCATTTTCTTTTCGGCTTAGTTCCTTTATTAATCTGGGGTCGCCACAGAATGAACCGCCAACTTATACAGCATATGTTTTACGCAGCGGATATATATATATCAGATAAAATAATATGTGCGGGCGGGGGGATGATTAGTATGAAGCCACGGATTCGGGTGACATTTCAGCTGATCCTATAGTAATCCATTTTGGACAATGAGCTTATTCTAACACTTATCTCAGAGTGGAATCTGAGAGAGGAAGTAAAAAACATTTAATGACACCATCTATAACTATGATGTCATACTGTATATATTGTATAATTATACTTTGATAAGAAGGACTGTATGACATCATGCTAGGAATGTGATTGCCTACTACGGGTGCAATGAAAATCCCCTGTGAGATGTATTTTGTTAGAAGCCTTTGTAAGAAGATTTCTTTTTCTTCCCCAACCCCCTAACTGAGGTACACATGTTCAGCTAATTGTTAACACAGTTAAGTTATGCAAGTTTATGTAGTTTATGCAAGCATGACATGGCATTTGACAAAAAGATTACATTGTCTCATGAGTGTAATACATAATGTGGGATTTCATACTGGGCACGTGATTACCCACTATGTGAGCAATTGTCAGAGACAGGGTTTGAACCCGGGCTAGCATCAACAATAACCGAGCAATGAAACAAGGGAAACTAGTCAACTTAAATACACATGACATAACAGGACACATGTGAAAACAATCATGTAATTACTGAACTCAAAGAACAAATGGGGAGAAATTAGGACATTTAGTGGAGAAACAAAATCATAACATGTAAAAACTAAAATCATAAAATGACAGATCCTGACAGGACCCCCCCCCCCAGGAACGGTTAAAAGGGTGTTAAAAGCAGTCTTCATCTCGTCTCCTTGTTTAATGCAAACGAGCTGGTAGGCTCTGCGCAAGTCAAGTTTGGTGAAAATGGAGGCTTCTTGAAGAATTTCAAATGCGGTAAACATGAGAGGCAAGGGATAGCGATTACGGACAGCGTTTTTATTGAGACCCCTGTAATCAATACTGGGGCGAAGTCCACCACCTTTTTTTCCCTCAAAGAAAAAAACAGCACCCGCAGGGGAGGTGGAAGGCCGGATAATCCCCGCTGTAAGAGCTTCATCTATGTAGTTGTCCATGGCAGTTTGGTCGGGGAGAGACAGTGAAAAATTACTGCTTCTAGGGGGGCAGGAATCTGGGAGCAACTAAATGGCACAGTCATAGGCCTTGGCTTTCCAAACTGCAGTGTCCCATGAAAGAGCCTTACCAGACAGCAGGGTGATTACATACGCAATCTTGGCCCAATCTGAGGGGAAGGTAGATGGCTGTTATCCAAAAGTGAGGTTAGGAACCCATCACATACACTAGGATCACCTGAGAAGCATTGCGATGGAGGCATGCGAGGTTTCGTCAGAGTGTTAATGTCACTGTCACGTTACTTGGCTCAGTTATTCTGTCAAAGACAGGGTTTGAACCCGGGTCCCCAGTGAGAGTCTAAATGCTTAACGACTGAGCCATTTATGAGCCATACATTTATCATAAGTATCATAATGTATATAGCAGTAAGGTATGGGGGCCTCTAAAAACACAAGATTTTACTAAATGGGAAAAAGGAGATTAGATTAACCACAGATAACATTAAATAAAAGATCAACCACAAATAACAGATTAAGCCCAAATAACTTGTGCATGGTGGAATTAGGCCGATACCCCTTATTGATCATTATTCAGCAGAGAGCTGTGAAGTTCCTCCAGAACCTGAAGCGCAGTGACACCAGTTCATACCAGGCAGAGGCATTGCAGTGGCAGGAGAAACCTGCAGACCCACAGAACCCACAGAAAAGCAAACTTCTACAACTAGTGCTCAAACTACAGCCAAACCAGCACAACACACTTAACAAACACATGCTCGAGTTACGTCATTGTTGCTGTTATGCTTGCCTCGTTGTGTGTTTGGAGCTTTATTGCGTAGATTCGCAATTTCTATTTTTATCATAAAATACATCCCCAGAATCAAACCAGAAAAACTGCAAAAAAGTGAAAATAGACATTTTATAAAGCTTGGTCTTCTAAACATCAGGTCAATAGCAGCTAAAGCACTTATCATAAATGAAATAACAACAGACAATAATCTTAATGCACTCTGTCTCACTGAAACCTGGCTGAAACAAAATGACTTTATTAGTTTAAATGAAGCAGCTCATTCAGGATTCTTATATAGCCATGTGACACATCAGACTGGTCGTGGTGGTGGAGTTGCATCAATCTTTAGTGAGATTCCTAAAGGTAATCAGAGAAACGGATTTATGTTAAACTCTTTTGAAGTATTGGCACTTAATGTTATGCTTCCGGATATTATGAAAAAAACTATGTTATCTCTCACTTTAATTACCATATATAGACCCCCAGGACCCTATGTCAATTTTCTAAAAGAGTTTTCTGATTTTATTTCTGACTTACTAGTTAAAACTGATAAAATACTAATTGTGGGATACTTTAACATCCACATAGATGACGCTAAAGATACATTAGGGCTCACGTTTACAGATTTACTACAATCACTTGGGATAAAGCAAAATGTTGTTGGTCCAGCCCATTGCTTAAAGCATACATTAGATCTAATTTTGTCCCATGGAATTGAGGTCATTGATGTAGACATTATACCACAAAGTGATGATATAACAGACCACTACCTCTTATTATATAAGCTGTGTTTACCTGAAATTAGCAGATCTGCACAGATATATCGCCTTGGGAGAACCTGGTAGGAGTCCCATCCACTAAAGATGAAGTTACAAATAACTTACCTGATCTTTCTCTATTTCTAAATGCACCCACGAACGCAAATGACCTTGATGTAGTAACCAGCATTATGGATGCTATCTGTACTAACACACTAAATACTGTGGCACCTATCAAATTTAAAAAAGGCTAGAGAAAATAAAACTACACCATGGTATAATAGTCATGCTCGTGCTCTCAAAACAGCAACTCGTGCCCTGGAACGTAAGTGGAAAAAAACTAAATTAGAGGTCTTTAGAATTGCGTACAAAGATAGTATGTCCAGCTATAGGAGGGCTCTAAAATCCACCAGGATCGAGCACCTCTGCAAACTGATAGAAAATAATCATAACAATCCTAGATTCTTATTTAACACCATTGGTAAATTAACAAATATTCGGTCATCTTTGGAACAAAATATCCCACCACAAATTAGTAGTGATGACTTCATGAATTTTTTCAGTCATAAAATAGAAGGCTTCAGACAGAAAATAGAAGATGTTAAACTTTCTGCACCACATTATACGTCCGATTCATTAAACATTCCACTGAATCAAAATAATCTACAGTGCTTCTAGATTATAGAACAGGAAGAGCTAGATAAATTTATAAATGGTTCTTAACCAGCTACATGTATGTTAGACCCAATTCCAACAAAATTACTGAAATAGTTGCTACCTGTAGTAGGAGAACCTCTTCTTAATGTTATTAACTCTTCTTTATCTTTAGGCCATGTTCCAAATCATTTCAAGCTAGCTGTTATTAAGCCTATTATTAAGAAACCACAACTGGACCCCAACAACTTAGCTAATTATAGGCCTATTTCAAATCTTCCATTTATGTCTAAAATACTACAAAATGTAGTTGCTGCCCAATTATGCTCCTTTCTGCAGATGAACAATGTTTTTGAAGCGTTTCAGTCAGGTTTCAGGCCTCATCACAGTACAGAAACCGCATTAGTGAAAATAACCAACGATCTACTCTTAGCTGCTGACCAAGGGTGCATCTCGTTATTAGTTTTACTTGATCTCAGTGCTGCATTTGACACCATTGACCACAATATTCTCATAGATCGCTTAAATTCTACAGGTGTCCAGGGACAGGCTCTACAATGGTTTAAGTCATACTTAACTGACCGTTACCAGTTTGTGAATATAAATATACAGCTTTCAGGCCAGTAAAGTATGGGGTCCCTCAAGGATCAGTTTTAGGCCCTTTGCTGTTTACGATATACATGCTACCCCTGGGAGACATTATTAGAAGACACGGGATCAGCTTTCACTGCTATACAGATGATACCCAATGATATATTTCAACAAAACCTGATGAGACATCTGAACTGTCTAAGCCAACTGAGTGTATTAAAGATGTTAAAGATTGGATGACCAACAATTTTCTTCTCTTAAATTCAGACAAAACAGATTTTTTACTTATTGGGCTTAAATCCTGTACACAGCAGATCTCACAACTCGACCTGCAATTAGAGGGATACAAAGTTAGCATTAGCTCTACTGTAAAAGATCTGGGCGTTATATTAGACAGCAATTTAACTCTTGAAAATTATATCTCCCATGTCACAAAAACCGCCTTCTTTTATCTTAGAAATATTGCTAAGTTACAAAATATGCTATCCATCTCAGATGTAGAAAAGTTAGTTCATGCTTTTATGACTTCTAGGCTGGATTACTGTAATGCTCTGTTCACAGGCTGCCCAGCATCTTCTATTAATAAACTTCAGCTAGTACAAAATGCAGCTGCCAGAGTTCTTACCAGGTCTAGAAAATATGATCATATCACCCCAATTTTATCCTCCTTACACTGGCTGCCTGTTAAGTTCCGTATTGATTACAAAATATTGCCTCTTACCTATAAACCTTTAAATAATCTAGCTCCTGTTTATCTAACTAACCTTCTGTCTCGCTACAATCCAACCCGATCTTTAAGATCTCAAAACTCAAGGCTTCTGGTAGTACTTAAAATAGCAAAGTCGAGTAAAGGAGGTCGAGCCTTCTCATTTAAGGCTCCTAAACTCTGGAATAGCCTTCCTGATAATGTCCGAGGCTCAGACACACTCTGTCAGTCTAAAACTAGATTCAAGATTTATCTTTTTAGTAAAGCATTCACTCAATGCATCGCATAATGGTATGATGCATGAGTGTGCTCCACACAGGTGAGCTGGCTTGACAACCACCTTGACAACCTCCTGTCTTATTGCATCAGACATTGTGTTAGAAACTCTCATATGCTTTACATGTTTGTTTCTATGTTTGTTAATATAACTGCTATTTTCATCTATAACAATCCATTTTTGCTTCTTGTTAAAATACACTATGAACCGCAGCTACGCTAATTATTTTCTTTATTTTCTATTTCCACCTGGGGATACTCATCCCGAGGCCTCTACACACTATGCAGCGCCATTGATGCGATCCAAGACCTGTGAAGAGATGATTCCATGCTGTGGTGGTCATGAAGGACGGGAGTGCATGAGACTTAATCCTGAAAGGCCACAGTGACAAATGAGTCCACGCATTGACCCTGTGGGCCAGCCTGATCCCGCTGGTGCCCTACCCACACCTGCAGCTTCTCCATGATGGACGTCCAGCTTCTTCAGCCTCCAGCGCCTATACTGCAGCTCCACACAGGAAGTTTGGCCAGAAGAATAATGGTCATGCCCAACAGAGCCCAACTCTTAATGGTCATGCCCAACTCTTTTTTTTTCTTCACTTTGTCAACTGGTAAAGTTTTTTTTTCCTCGCCACTGTTGCCACTGGTTTGCTCAGATCGGGACTTGTGGAGCTGCGCTTCGGTGGATTCACTCTTTAGTGTTTGAACTTTCAGCAGTGAAATATAAACCACACTGAACTGAACTAAACTAAACTAAACTTCAACTCTGAAATCTGGACTTTACTAGAACTATGTTAAGCTGCTTTGACACAATCTACATTGTAAAAAGCGCTATATATAAATAAACTTGAATTAAATTGAATTGAATTATAACAACACAACAACAACATTACTATCAATACTGGAAAGATGCGCTAAAACACAAAAGAAGATGAAGCTGTATTTACAACTAAAACAAGAATATAAACTGGCAGAATACTTGAGTTGTGCGAAAGATTATAAAATTAAGAAAAATGTTAACAAAATACAGATTGAATGATTACTGTCTGGCTGTATAGAGAGAGAGAGAGAGAGAGAGAGAGAGAGAGAGAGAGAGAGAGAGACACCGACCCGAGATAGAGACCAGCAGAACAGAGACTGTGTTCATTCTGTTCACAGAGAGTGGTGGAAACAGAAGAACATTTCCGTGATCACTATCACCACATTAGAGTTCAATATCAGCCTGCCACAAACTCAGACTGTCAGCCAACGAACAAATCTAAAGCAAGAGCATTTCTTATGTTTATATTCTTATGTTATATTTCTTATTATTATTACCATAATCTTTATTTTTTTATTTATTTGTATTTATTTTAATATTATTTGTATTTTTTGTTATTATAAATTTGATTTACTTATATTCATTTACTTTGTATATAATATACATTCATTCATTCATTTTCTTTTCGGCTTAGTTCCTTTATTAATCTGGGGTCGCCACAGCAGAATGAACCGCCAACTTATCCAGCATATGTTTTTACGCAGCGGATCCCCTTCCAGCTGCAAACCATCATTGGGAAACATCCACACATACACTCATTCACACACATACACTACGGACAATTTAGCCTACCCAATTCACCTGTACCGCATGTCTTTGGACTTGTGGAGGAAACCCACGCAAACACAGGGAAACTCCACACAGAAATGCAAACTGACCCAACCGTGGCTCGAACCAGCCACCTTCTTGCTGTGAGGCGATCGTGCTACCCACTGCACCACCGTGCAGCCGATTATATAATATACATGCACCTATTCATTATTTTACAGATATATTCTTGTTCTATGTATTGTATAATTGCTTTGGCAATACTGTGCAAGTCATGTCAATAAAGCTCATTTGAAGAATCTTGAATACATCCGGTCTGCAAAAAGACTAAACTCCCGACAAACCAGATGGTCCTTGTTCTTTAACCCATTTAATTTCTCTGTTACCTATCGCCCCGGTTCAAGAAAGACTAAAGCTGATGCTCTTTAATGTCTATTTGATGGAGAGATAAAACAAACCACCAATGAATCCATTCTACCTGAGACCCTGCTCATTGCACCAGTACAATGGGACATAATGACGGGAAATTCTCAAGCTCAATCAAATCAACTGCCTTCCCAACAGATCATTTGTTCTACAAAAGTACTACAATCAGTTAATTCTGTTCTGAGTTCAGGACACTCTGGTATTGATGGCACCATGCAATTACTCGCCTACTATGCAGAAAGACACCACAGAATTTAAACATAAGTGTGCCTCCTCGTGCCAGGAGCTGCTCGCAGCGGGGGGCTCTGTCACCAACTTGGTCCCAGCTAATCCCCTCACCAACCAGCGAAGGTCATCATCACCGGAATACTGAAAACTGTTTCTGGACTCCAAATCCCACAATCCTGTATCTGGTGCTGATTGCCCTGATGGCTTCACTAGCACATAATAATCTCAGTTCATTGTGAAGTCTTGTTTTGCTTGAAGACAATTCTGAGTGGTTTCTTACATCTCCAGACTGTGTTGCCAACTTGACTGTTTCTCCGATTGTGATTGTTCTCTGCCTGCCCTGACCCCTGCCTGTGTACTATTCCCCGTTTTTGTGCTGCCTGCCCTGACCATCGCCTGGATTCTCGCCTATTATCTCTCTTTGTGTGCCCTGGCCATTGCTTGGACTGATTATGCCTGCATTAGTTCTCAGTTATTTTAGTAAATGTTACATATTACTTTGTTTCAGTTAATTTAACTATAATAAAGAAGCTAGCAGATGGATCCACAACCTCCTGAGTCTGTGTCATACTCTGCGGCATATCTATATGCACTCTCTGGCCACTTTATTAGCTACACCTTCCTAGTACCGGGTTGGACCCCTTTTTGCCTTCAGAACTGTCTTAATCCTTTGAGGCAAAGATTCAACAAGGTACTGGAAATATTCCTCAGAGATTTTGGTCCATATTGACATGATAGCATCACGCAGTTGCTGCAGATTTGTCAGCTGCACATGCATTATTTGAATCTCCTGTTCCACCACATACAAAGATGCTTTATTGGATTGAGATCTGGTGACTGTGAAGTTCATTTGAGTACAGTGAACTAATTGTCATGTTAAAGAAACCAGTCTGAGATGATTCGCACTTTATGACATGGTTATCCTGCTGGAAGTAGCCATCAGAAAATGGGTACACTGTGGTCATAAAGGGATGGACATGGTCGGCATCAATACTCAGTTAGGCTGTGGTGTTGACACGATGCTCAATTGGTACTAATGGGCCCAAAGTGTGTCAAGAAATATCCCCCATACCATTACACCACAATCACCAGCCTAAACTGTTGATACAAGGCAGGATGGATCTATGCTTTCATGTTGTTGACGGCAAATTCTGACCCTACCATCCAAATGTTGCACCAGAAATTGAGACTCATCAGATCAGGCAACGTTTTTCCAATCTTCTATTGTCCAGTTTTGGTGAGACTGTGCAAATTGTAGCCACAGTTTACTGCTCTTAGCTAACAGGAGTGGCACCCGGTGTGGTCTTCTGCTGCTGTAGCCCATCCACCATAAGGTTCCACGTGTTGTGCTTTCAGAGATGCATTTTTGTATACTTCAGTTGTAATGAGTGGTTGAGTAACTGTTGCCTTTCTATCAGCTCAAACCAGTCTGGCCATTCTCCTCTGACCTCTAGCATCAACAAGGCATTTGTGCCCACAGAACTTCTGCTCACTGGATATTTTCTCTTTATCAGACCATTCCCTGTAAACTCTAGAGATGGTCGTGTGTAAAAATCCCAGTAGATACTGCAGTTTCTGAAATACTCACACTAACCCTTCTGACACTAACAATTTTTTTTTTTTAAAGGAATAAAACAATTAATTCGAAGTTTGAATGCTGTAATGTTTAAACAATTTTCTGTTAAAAATGTGTGAAGGTCATGTGACCATCAGGAAGAGTTCTTGCACTCTCCTGAGTTTGTTCTTACAAGGTAACTTGGCAAGACCTTTGTTGCGTCCCAATTCGCATACTTATACTACGCCCTAAAAGTATGTACTTTTTTGTGAAGGAAAAGTGAATACTTTTGAGTGTGTAATAGAAGAGCATGCAAGCTTTGGGACATATTACTTCCTCGTTAACAGATTGTTATGTTGCTTTGTTACGAGCCCTGTCAATCATCCACATTTCTTTCATATTTAATTCCTACCTTATTGGAGAAGCAGCAGCAGGTTAATCTGCCATTCACAAGTCTTTCATGCAGAGAAAACAACCTCAGGTCTTTAGATAATTATGCATTCAGACTTAATGTCCAAACACGTCTTTATATAAGTTCATGCTGTTGTTGCAGAAGAAATATAACAAGGAAAACGCGAGTTAAATATTTTCCAGTCATACAAACATCTCTACCGAAGCCTCTCTACTTGATGGTTGGTCTCGCAGATCCACCATATTTGTAGTATATTTACACTTTTCACCCGCGTTTGTAGTTCTAGTCAAATTCACGTCCAACGCACAATGTATTGTGGACAATATCAGCGGTTAGAGTATGGACGGTTCTACAGTTCGAATTTTTACCAAAAACAGTAAACCATCCGGGAACCTTTGACATACTCTTTTCAACATACTACAATTTAAGACATACTAACTCTATTTTCAAATGCTATTTAGGACGGATAATATGCGAATTGGGATGCAGCACGTGCATCTTCACAAAAACATTAGCCAGGATATGTGCGTCTGAGTGGTGTATGTACATGGTCCATGTAATCATTCCTGAACAGCTTCAGATGTGTGTGTGTGTGTGTGTGTGTGTGTGTGTGTGTGTGTGTGTGTGTGTGTGTAATCAGTAGGGTGAACTGAACCTGGTGTGTGAATGCAGGGCATGATGGGATAAGTAGTTTGTCTAAATGACAGGGAGTGTTCTCCAGTGATCTGCAAGGCCTACATTGCTGGTGATCATAACAGAAACTTGGTAAACATGTTTGACGATTTCAACAGAGAGGATGAATTGCATTTTTTTGCCCAGCCTTACTTGGAAAAACAAAAACAGACCCAATGCATGTTAGCAAACATACAACCTAAACTTACTGTATATGGAAGAGATCAATAAAATTGTCAAATAAACCTTTTTGATGTCACATGGGCTGTTTTGATGATGAGAGAAAGGTTGCTTGTACCACACTATTTAATCAGTTGGGCCACGTTGTCTACAGTAGAGTTTTCATCTTTTTTTTTGATGAGACCTACCTACTTGTTTCATTCACAAACTTGATGAAGTGGATGGATCTGAAAGACTTTAATTGTATTGAGAATTGTATTCTCAGGCTTGCACTGTCAGGCACATGCAGTTCACCATCGCAGTAAGGGGTAGGTTAGGGTTGGGGTAGGTGCAAACATTGATATCGTATGTGCCTGCGACAGTGCTAACCAGTGAGCCACGGTGCTGCCCACATTTGTTATTTTTCATAACATAATTTCTGACAAGTGGGTGAGTAAATTATCTGTAAATTTGTGTTCTGAGAGTGAGCAAGAAGCAGACTGTCTGTGTCAGACTGCCTCAGCAACAAACCACTAGTTCACTCAAATCTTGTCTGCTCAGTCCAGACAGCAGGCTTTGCCAACAGTGCGGTTATAAAATGCTGTTCCAGACTTTTATTCGGTCAATTATTTACATAGCCAAACATTCTTAAATAATTAGAACAGGAGACAGTGAGAGACAAATATAGACAAAATACAAGACAAGTTTTATGCCAAAGTTCTGGGAATCAACCCAACAGATGCACATAAAAACAGACACACTCAAACAAAGACAAAAAGAGTTGTATAAAACGCAGATCTGCCTTTTTAGTGGCTCAGTAACACAGTATCACTAACACTGGTGTATACAGATGCAACACAGTTATTTCTTTGAGAGGTGCAGGTCAGGCCACCTACAAATGAGTATTCAATGTTTGATCAATGGACGGCATATAAAAGTTACTGACAAAAAGATAAATTAAATAAAGGAGGTAAAATAATAAAACCTGCTCATGAAAACTAAAAATAGAAACATGTTTTGCATTAATGCACATAATTAACCAACAGAATCTAGTCTGGAATGAAAAATATCTTTAAGCTATTAATTTGAAAGCAACAAGGCACTACCACATTTATGTGATATTTTCCATGTTGGGCGAAGTCTGAGATGCATATCATGCTGGCATCAGTGTGACAAATCAGATTTTTGCAATTCCTAAGGAAAGGCTACTAAGAGATGTATGAGGATTTTTTTTCCCATCGTGGTTTCCCGGAGTTGGCCAGTGTTTAATAACATTCCTAACAAGCTTTATCCACCCTCAGAATTCCAAAGTTATGTGAACAACAGAGGGCGTCTCCACCTAATAAACATCACTTAAAAACATAAATCAGACAAGTTCCCACACATTATTCAAGTCTTTAGTAATGTTTTTAGCTGCCTGGTTGGCATTAAACATGAACTCACTGAATTTTTGGTAAATTATAAAAGGTCATGCAGCTGCACATTTCAAATCCACTGAACTTTGACTTTCTATTGTATGTTAAACACACAAAAATATATATATTTTGAAGAAAGCTGGAAACCTGTAACCATTGACTTCCATAGTATTTGTTTTTCCTACTATGGAAGTCAATGGTTACTGGTAGCTAACATTCTTCAGAATAACCTATTTTGTGTTTAACGGAAGACTGAAACACAAAGATTTGAAACCGCTTGAGGGCGAGCAAATGTTGAGTCAATTTTCATTTTTGGGTGAACTACTCCTTTTAGACACAGGTTGTCAGAATGCTGGTCTTTCAGACAGTCTCATTTCTATTTGTGTGCTATGCTTCAGAACCTGGACACGACTAAAGAATAGATGATTAAAATGAACAAATGTTATAAACCATAAATCATCATAAGAGACCAAACTTTAATTGAAATGCCAAAGAGATTTTATACAGTACTTAAAAACAAAACATACATTTTTTTAAGGTTTAATCTGTAATGTTTTAACAGGTGTGTAAGTTGGCAGTATAGAAAGGTCACGCTGGCCACTGTAATAGGTACACATTGCTACACCCCTTTCGCCCTCAGAAATGCCTTAAGTATTTGAATCATAGATTCAACACTTTTTTAGAGATAACATTGGCTTCACAACCGTGATGCCCAGCTCTCTCTCCCATTCCACTACAACCAAAGGTGCTTCATTTAATTGAACTATGGTGGCTGTTTGAGATGACTGGAGCTTTGTGCTATCCTACTGAAAGCAGCCATCACTGAATGGGTACACTGTGCTTATAAAGGGATGAACAGGGTCAACAACAATACTCAAGTAGACAGTGGGGTTTAAGCAATGCTAATTTGGTACAAGGGGCCCCAAAGTGTGCCAAGATAACATCCCTCACACCAGTAAAAAAAATGCTGGCCTCAGCATTTGGATCCATACTTTTTCGGTTGTTTACAACAAATTCGGACGCAGCATTCTGGATTTTGCAGCACATTCAAGATTATAAAAAACAAACTTTTTTTTCTTTTTCAATTTTCTGTGGTCCAGTTTTTATGAGCTTGCAGTATGTGAACTGCTGCTGTAGATAATCTGATTAAATGTTCATGTTGTGAATTCAGAGATGCTTTTCTCAGTTGTAACAACCTCAGACCTCAGTTGTAAGAAGTGGTTATTTGAGTTAGAAAAGCAACAATATTAGATTGATCTAGCTTTCAGCCACCAGGCCATCTCACAAAAACTAGCATGCCACATTCAAAGACATTCAGATCACTCTTTTCTGATGCTTGGTTTGAGCTTTAGAAGATAATCTTGAAAATGTCTGCATGCCTAAATGCATTAAGCTGCTAACATTTGATTGACTGATTTGATAATTGTATCAGTGAGCAGTTGCACAGATGTACCTAATAAAGTGGCCTGTGTGTGTATGTGGGGATTTAATTTTTATCTCCAAACACATTTTGCAGAAAAACATGCAACATGCAATGTTCATGCAGCTTTAATCTGATTTGAACAGAAATTAACTTTTAACTTTGTTGCAGTATTAGACTGTCACTAAACAACACAACTCATGGGCTTTAAAGACCCAGAGAGTTGAACATTTAAACAAAAAATGCATTCTAGAAGACTTACTTGAGTAAAACCTGGTGTTTTCTTAATAAGACATCAGAATTGCAGAATCTGATTTCAGAATGATTGCCTTTTGGTCTGTATTCTTCTCCTGAAGCAGATATAAAGACTGGCAAATATTGTCAAAATGTTCTTGAAAACAGGGATGAGAGGGGAGGGAATACGGAGAAAAAGCGCAAGAGAACTAAGCAGCAATACAAGCCCTGCCCTTCACTCAGATGACTCTTAATGCACGATATACAAAATGTGGTACACAGGTATATATGTGTGTATATATATATTCATTCATTTTCATTTCGGCTTAGTCCCTTTATTAATCTGGGGTTGCCACAGCGGAATGAACCGCCAACTTATCCAGCATATGTTTTATGCAGCAGATGCCCTTCCAGCTGCAACCCATCACTGGGAAACATCCATACACAATCATTCACACACGGACAATTTAGCTTACCCAATTCACCTATAGCGAATGTCTTTGGACTTGTGGGGGAAAGCGGAGCACCCGGAGGAAACCCACGGGGAGAACATGCAAACTCCACACAGAAATGCCAACTGACCCAGCCGAGGCTCGAACCAGCGACCTTCTTGCTGTGAGGCGATCGTGCTACCCACTGCGCCACCATGAGGCCCTCCACAGAAGTGTTTTATATATTTGTGCACTAAAGTAAGCAAGAATAATAAGAGTGAAGACCAAATGATAAACAAATAAAAAAAGGATTATGTCATTGTATTTTCTGTAATGAATAAGAAACAAATAATATATTTTCTAAACTGCTTGTCCTGTAGCAATCAATCCATAGTCTGCTTTGAAAATCCCAAATTGCAGTATTATTTCAGACAAATAAAGAATTTAAATACAACCAGATTTGAGGGAGAAGTTTACAGTTGGCGTCAATATATAGGTTGTTGACATGGCATTGCTTTTCACTGTCACACATGGCAAAAGTGATTATAAATATTATTGTCTTCAATTAAAATGCAGTCAATTTTTAAACATTTCTTTGTCTTCCATGGACCTCTTGTTATAAAAACTGCTGTGCTATAATTATTATTTTTTTGAGCCAAATCTCATAACTGTCTGTTTTAATGATCTAAGCTCAAAGTTTAAAACAGCATGTTCTAAAAAGTACTAAGGGCATGTCTGAATCCACTTTTGCTATTTTAAGGATGGAAAAAATGGTCTGTGTGCTGGTGCATGGTCTAAGGGTGTACTCACACTAGGCTATTCGAACCGTGCCCGGGCGCATTTGACCTCCGTTTCCCAGTTCGTTTGGCAAGTGTGAGTGCTACGAATCACGCCCGGGTGCAGTCGAGGAAAAGTCACTCCTTACAGCTCGCTCAGCTCCCAGATCCACTAGTTACATCCCTCGCCCCCATAGCACCAATCTCCCTTCCCTCCTTGCCTCTTCTTTTTCTCCATTCTTCTCCCCTAGACACAAAAACTGTCAAAATTTCAATATAGGCAGGTGTTATAGAAACCCATGCAAATACCTGCATCTGTGCAACTACTGCAGCGGCATGCGCGCACCGTCTGCCCCGTATCCAGAGCAAATTAAAAAAATCTAAAAATTACCTATCGATCAATCCCCAAAGAAAAAATTGACCGTATCATTACCCTTTCTTCCATTTTTCTCGAAAAACAAGAATGCAAAAAATGCGAACTTCATTCTATTCTTGGACATTTAAATTTCGCTATGCCCCTTCATTCCGCATCTTCTCCAGCTCGCTAATTCAGTAAGCGGTTTAGATGACACCATCCTTCTTTCCAACCCCAGCCGCGACGAGCTCAGTTTATGGATATCATTCCTTAAAACTTGGAAATGCTGCTCTTTTTTCTATAACGATTTAATCTCATCCCCCGTGGATAATAAACTATTTACGGACGCCACCCCCTCTGTCGGGTTCGGAGGATTTTACCAGGGACGCTGGTTCGCTTCTCCCTGGTCCCAACAAATGACCGTCATTCACCAAAATCTACACTCATCTGCCTTATTCAAACTATATCCAATAGTCGTCGTGGCTATTTTATGGGGAGACGAATAGGCCACTTCTAGCATCCTAATACATTGCGATAACGAAGCCACCGTGCAATGCATTAATAAAGGGCGCTCCCACTCCCCGTCGCTCATGCCATTATTAAGGCGGCTCGTCTGGACTGCAGCCAAAAAACAATTCATTATAACTGCTGAACACATACCAGGTATCAAAAACCAAATTGCTGACTCCCTTTTTCATTTTTGTTTCCAGAGATTTCGGCTATTGGCACCAGAGGCAGACCCTCACCCAACCCCAGTCTCTCATTATTCACAACTGTTATTGCCTTAAATCACCCCCTCTACAAGCTCCTTGAAACCTCATTGTCCTTCATTTTACAAGCCATAGCCCCTAGAACCCTCCAGTCATATCTTACAGCCTGGAAAACATTCAAACACTTTCACTCGATATATAAAGCTCAATTTCCCGATTTTTCTCTCCTCTCCATCACCTTATTTATATCTTACTTACACTCCACAAAGAATATTCAAGCAAGGTCCATTAAAAGCTATCTAAGCGGCATACACTTCTTTCATGAATTAATCCATGGAGTTTCCTCTGAAGCCATTACTAACTCACAAACTAGCCTTCTTATCAAAGGCATACAAAAAGCCAATTTTTTTGATTTCTAAGGTGCTTTCAACCCACACATCCACCCCACAATTTCAGACTTAACTTTGTTGGATAAAGAAACCTTCTCCTGTTTTATTAAACAAAGTAAAACCGACCGGTCCAAAAAAGGACATTTCATTTACATTTTCGACCTGCCCTCCACCACAAGTCCCTTCCAAACCCTCCTAGCTTTTTCTCACTACAGAAAAAAATCTAAATTCCAACCCCCTCTCCCCCCTCTTCGTAGACAACGCTAATCATCCAGCTACACGTTTCTGGTTCCAAAAACACCTCAAAGACGTCCTCCGTCTTTCAGGCTTTCCCCCAGATTCCTTTTCTAGCCATTCATTTAGAATCGGAGCAGCCACCACAGCAGGCCACAAGGGCTCTCACAACAACAAATCCAGAACCTCGGCCGATGGTGTTCAGACGCTTTTGTTATAGAAATTCATTTATATACCTTTATATGCATTTTAAAATCTGTTCTTCTTTCCTTTTTCTATGTCTACATTACACAGTTAAGCTATGTGTGACCACTTTGGCGCCTTTTTATCATAAGACAAGATTGTAATCCATGTATGGTAACCTATGACCTGCACAGCCGTGTGGGATATGGGATAGAAATATAGACAACTAAAAGAGAATCATGAGTGTTAAGATAACTGTGACGTGATTCATTAGCTATGTCATCTATGGCCTTGTGGGCTTTAGAGGGAAGAAACTAGATAAAAAGGGAACACACTCTTCTTTGAGTGTCGCACTCTGCAGGAACCTGTGTTACTGTATGACTGTCTGACCTTCTTTGCAAAGAATAAAACTTTAAAAGACATCTTGGGTAAGACTTTGTATTCTTTAATGTTGAGAGAGCCTCCTGAAAGAAAATAGCCACAAAAATTGGGTGTCAGAAGTGGGATGTCTTGGAGGAACTTCTTCGGACCCTGAGTGGACGGTGACTGGCCATCCTGAGACTTTGTGTCACAGCCCTGCCCCACTCGGTTGAGGGTTGAGGGACCGACAGCCGGGCCCGGAGAGGAACACCACTGACATCTGGGAAAAAGTAGTAATCACCAGAATGGGGAAGTCCCAGAGTAAAGTAAGAAAATATGATACACCGGTGTTTTGGAACATGGAAAAATTATTTGCGGAAAAAAAAGAAAAGGAAAAAAAAAGAAATAGGCATGCGAGATATAGGAAAATTAATAAAATATCACAACTTTTTGAGGGAGGGAACGTTGAGTGTAACTAGGGTCAACACAGTGAAAGAGTCGATTGAAAAGACAGAAGAAAAAGCTGGGTGTTGTAAAAAGCATGTGTGTGTGTCATGTGGAGACACTGTTGATTGTTGGCTGAGTGAAGCAGATAGAGAGGAGAATGTTGCAAAAACAGTTGGCATGTAGGGAAAAGAATAAGGAAAATGAAGTGAAGGAAAAAGCGAATAAAAAATGTGAAAATGTGAATGAAAGATTGATTAGTCCTGCTAACCCTTTTTATACATCTGTTTCTACACATGTACCACCGACGTATCATCACTATCCCGTGGCTGAGCTGTGAACCCTGAAGATTGACCCCGACTTAGACTGCTGCCCTCCCAGAAGACCAACCGCACCAACGCAAACCCCACATGAAGTGAGTGGAGGACATCTGCTTGAACTGGAGAAATGGATGTTTAACAGACATTGTGCTGTATGCTCAACATGCTGAAGATAAGCTGTCTGCAAAACAAGAACAAGTCAAGAAAAGAGCTGAAATGGAGCTACACATGGCTCTTGTACAAGCAGCATCAAGACCTGAAAACCCAAGATACCGCAAGTTTAAAGGCGACAGGGGTGAGAAAGATGACAGAAGGTGGAGAAACTCTAATGTGCATGGGGAAGACAGACCATGTAAGGCCTGCTGTGCTACTGATCATGCGACAAGGGATTGCACCAAGTGTCTAGGCTGCCACAAGGATGGACATTGGTCATTCGATTGCCTAGAGAGATGAAAACCAGCACCAACGAACTGATGTGCGTAGGAGAGAGAGAGGGAGAGGCAGTGCAGAGAGGGTCTGGGCAAGCAGTCAACAGCTACAGTAAAGGGAAGTGAACATAATTTACTAACATATGCAGACACGTACGATAAACACATATACACATACACTGATATCTCTTTAGCTCTCTGCAATGAAGAAAATGCTTGCATTTCTTACTGTGATTTTGATAGCAGTAATGTTAATTACTTTCCTGACAAAATGGCATTATTTTTTGATAGTGAAGCATTTTTGAGAATGCCAAAATATTCTATGTTGATTGAAAGTACTTTGGTTGAGTTGTTGGCTGACAGTGGGGCCAGATTATGCATTTTATGCAGATTATGCACAGATTATGTATACGACGATGTGATTTGCAGTGTGAAATGCCTTTGACAAACAAATTTCACGAGTCTCTGTCTGCATCTGGTCATACAGTAGTTGAGCGATTTACTGCTCCGCTGTCCTGTGAGACAGAGGGGGGAAAAGTATTTAAACATGCATTTGTTTGTTCACCAAAATGTCCTGTGCCAATAATGGGTCGGGATATTTTGTGTAAACTAAATTTAACTCTTACATCAGACTACTCTGGAGTGAGAGTGGAAGAAAGAGAGGAATTTTGTTGTTTGCTGTTTGAATCACAAACACCACAGTGGGCTTATGAATGGCTCATTGATAACAATAAATGGGCTGATCTAATTTGCAATTTGGCTAAAAAACGAGTAAAACCTTTTGACATTGATGTAATGTCTCCTGGCGAACTGCATCGCACGTCACATGTTGTAATTGACAAAAATGAAGACTTAGAGAAAGTTTGGTTTGAGGCAGAAGCTGATGAAACTTTGATGTTGGAAAAGATGTATTGGACAGAAAGTATGTGTGCAGTTTTCTGTGTCTCTGACAGAAAAGGAGCATTCACTTTATCTGATGTCAGAACAGGCTGTACCACACTTATCAATTTGAAAGCTAAACATCAGTCTTGGTCTGAGTTGGGCTGTTTTCTGAAAACAGTGTGTTGATAAAACCGACTGGGAGAAAAGAGAGGGAGGGGTAGAATGGAGCAAGCGACTGAAAGCATTTAGATATCACTACATGTATGAAATAACTGTGTCAAGAACAATAACTGCTATTGACAAACAATGTGTAAAGAGTTCTTGCATGGTTGACTCTAATGCTATTGACATACACCCTGCATTAGCAGAGGTGCCAAATGAATTGTGGGCTGCAAGCAAACATGATGTGGGTTTAATCAAAGGTTGTGATCCAGTGATCATTACTCCTAAATCTGATTACAGTCTGTGCCAAGCACAATACCCTTTGAAGAAAGAAGCCATTGATGGCATTACCCCAGTATTTAAAGCTTTACTGGAGAGAGGGGTTATTGTACCATGCAACAATTCTGAAGTGCGCACACCTATTTTTCCTGTTAAAAAGATAAGGGATAATGGGCAACCGACAGAGTGGCGTTTTGTGTAAGATTTACAAGCAGTAAATGCAGCTGTCAAACAAAGAGCTTCATTGGTTCCTAACCCATACACCATTTTGTCACAAATTCCTGAAAAATCACAATTTTATTGTGTGGTTGACCTGGCAAATGCATTTTTCAGCATGTCAGTGGACAAAGATAGCAAGTTTTGGTTTGCATTTAATATTAATGGCAAAGGCTACACTTTCACACGCTTGTGTTAGGGTTTTACATCTTCTCCAACTCTGTATAATGAGGCAGTGTTAAGAAGCTTGGAACCTTTGACCCTGACAGCTGGAACTGCTTTGCTGTAGTATGTTGATGATTTGTTGATCTGTGCTGAAGATGAACAGACTTGTGTGACTGACACTGTGTCTCTCCTGGAGCACCTAGCAACGGAGGGTGACATGGTCAGTTTGACAAAACTGCAATTTGTGAAACAAAAAGTAACATTTTTGGGACATTTCATTACTCCACACAGCAAGTCCCTGTCTGACAAAAGAGTGAAAGGTATAAAAGATGTACCTAAACTACTAACGAAAAAACTAATGTTGTCCTTTTTAGCAATGTGTTCATATTGTCGCACGTTCATTCCAAATTATGCAATTTTGGAACAGCCCCTGAGAGCTCTAACTTTAGAGAAGGGCATGAAATCCATAGATAAACTGACATGGACAACAGAGGCAGAGCAGGCATTTGTAAACATCAAATTACAAATGGCTAAAGAACCTGCTTTGGGCCTACCAGTCCCGACCAAACTTTTTGTTCAGATGGGTGATGAAAAAAGTGGATTCATGACATTAGTTCTTTTACAGGACCACGGAGGTAGGCTGCAACCTGTGGCCTACTTTTCGAGCAAATGTGACCCTGTAGCAGCAGGACTGCCACGTTGTTTAAGAGCAGTGGTGTCAGCGGAAAAAGCTGTTATGGCTTCAAGGGATTTTGTTGGTTATTCTGATCTGATACTGATGGTGCAGCAGGCAGTGTACATGACACTTCAGGAACAAAAAACATTGCATTTATCGACAGCTCGCTGGCTGCGATACCACACTATCTTGTTAGACATGCCAAATGTGACTGTTAAGCATCACTGTTGTGTAACAGCTCCTGAACTGGTGTGTACACCACGACCTGACCTCTCTGATGAACAGCTTGAAAATTGTGACAATTTCCTCTTTGTAGATGGTTCGGCATTTAAAGATCCACAAACAGGCCAGAACAAGGTTGGTTACGCACTAACAACTGAATTTGATCTGGTGACTTCTGGGAAATTACCAGGGCACTATTCTGCACAGGCCGCAGAGCTTGTGGCTTTAACAGAGGCATGCAAATTGATAACAGGAAAAGGTGTCACAATTTATACTGATTCAAGATATGCATTCGGGGTAGCTCATGATTTTGGGGCTTTGTGGAAACACAGAAATTTTCTGAAATCTGATGGTCGACCAATACTCCATGCTCCTTTAGTGGCTGCACTACTGGAGGTGATTTTACTATCTGAAAAACTGGCCATTTGTAAATGCGCAGCGTATACTAACAACAAAGATTCTGTATCTGCAGGAAACTTAAGGGCAGATGCAGAGCAAAAGTCGCAGCATCCCGAGACAAGGACAGCTTGGAGTGTTCTTTGTTATCTGATGACGTTAATAACGATACTTGTTTTTCTTTGCAGGATATGCAGGCATTTGCGACTGGACTGGAGAAAAACAAATGGAGACAGTCTGGTTGTGTGATGAAGGACAATGTGTGGGGGAGTGTTGGTGGCAAGGCTTGTTTACTGAGACATTTTTTTTCAACATTATGCGAAATTAATTCATGGTAAAGATCAGTCTTCACTGCCCCAATCCTCTTTCCCAGACTCCTGCAGGAATCCGGCCCCGCAGCCTGACTCCTGCAGGAGTGAACCCCCTCCCCCCAAGGCCATTAGATACATCCTCCTTCCTTCAGCGTCGAGTGCTCCGCTCCCTTCAGCATTGAGTCTTCCGCTCTTTATCTTCTTTCAGCGTCGAGTGCTCCGCTTCCTCCTAGCGTCGAAGTCCTCCGCCCTTTATCTTCCTTCAGTGTCGAGTGCTCCGCTTCCTAGTGTTAAGCAGCATTAAGTCTTCCACTCCTTCTCTCCATTCAGTGTCGCGTGCTTCCGCTTCCTCAAAGCGCCGAAGTCTCCTGCTCTCTCTTTTCTTCCAGCATTGAGTACTTCACTTTCTCCAAGTGCGAGCCTTCCGCTCTCTCTCTTTTTCTTCCTCTCAGCGCCAAATGCTCTGCTTTCTCTCTTCCCCTTTCAGTACTAAATCCCTTCGCCACTTTCCTTCCTTCCAACAACAAGCTTCGAAGTTACTTTCTTCCTTCTGCATATGCCTCACTCCCCAGCTCTGACTCCCGCAGGAGTTACCCCAAGCTCTGACTCCCACAGGAGTCCTCGCCCCGGCCCCCTCCCGCAGGAGTCTACACTGCCCCCTCCCTTCCCGACTCCAGCAGGAGACTGGCCCCGCAGCTCTGACTCCCGCAGGAGTGCTCCCCGAGCTGATTCCGACAGGAATCAATCACAGCCCCCGCCCGGCCCTTAGGTTATATTAAAAAACTTCTCTTCTTTCTAACGTTGATGCTCCGCTTCCTCTAGCGTCATAGTATTCCGCCGCTTCTCTTCTTTCTAGCGTTGA
This sequence comes from Danio choprae, assembly GCA_903798125.1. Taxonomy (NCBI): domain Eukaryota; kingdom Metazoa; phylum Chordata; class Actinopteri; order Cypriniformes; family Danionidae; genus Danio; species Danio choprae. The sequence continues at coordinate 2,721,783 of CAIGQW010052771.1, read as the reverse complement.
TGCTCCGCTTCCTCTAGCTTCGTAGTATTCCGCTTCTTCTCTTCTTTCTAGCGTCGATGCTCCGCTTCCTTTAGCGTCATAGTATTCCGCTTCTTTAGCGTCGATGCTCCGCTTCCCTTAGCGTCGTAGTATTCCACTCCATCTCTTCTCCTTAGCGCCGATGCTCCGCTTCCCTTAGCATTGAAGTATTCCGCTTCTCTCTTTTTCCAGCGTCATAGGCTCTGCTTCCTCCAAGCGCAAGCCTTCCACCCCCTCTTTCCTCTTCCTCTCAGCGCAGAGTGCTCCGCTCCCTTATAGAGACGAGTCCCCTTCCTCTCTCTTCCTTTCAACACTAAAGCCATTTCCCCACCTTCCTTCCTTCCACCAACAAGCTTCATAGCTACTTTCTTCCTTCCGCATAGGCCCTTACTCCCCAGCTCTGACTCCCGCAGGAGTTGTTCCCCGAGCTCGACTCTCGCAGGAGTCCACGGCCCCCTCCCGCCATAGTCCCCACCACCCCCTCCCCGACTCCGGCGGGAGAATAGCCCCGCAGCTCTTACTCCCGCAGGAGTAATCCCTGCCCCACATTCCTCGTTCAGACTCCCGCAGGAGCCTGTTTCTTCTATTTTCCCTCTTTCCCAATGTTATATCCAGCAGCCGGATATAGCATCTATCTCCTTGCCTTTGGGGGTTCTTCAAACGGGAGGGAGCCCCGGGCTCGAGGATCTCATGAGCTCAGGGCTCTCTCCCGGGACAGCATGCCAAATTCGCTTTTACATTCAATCATCAGCCAAGTGTGAACTCTTGAAAATACAAAAAAAAAAACACTTACGTTTGACAATACAATTAATGATACATGCTTTACATTTACATAATTACATTTATCCATTTAGCAGACATTTTATCCAAAGTGACTAAGAAAAGTAGGTAATTCGTTTACACCTGTACCAAATTCTTGATCTGCTCATGGTTCTCTTGTTCTTTGTTATATATTTGTTAAAGTATGTGCTTTTAATAGGGGAAAAAAACACTTTATTAGGCAGATAATAGAGAGATTATAATCTATAAGATTACATTTAAAATCAATTGTGTACTTTTTAATGTTTGTCAAAACATTCTGAAAAATCCAGAAACAAAGTCCACAATAAAAGTTCATTCATTCATTCATTCATTTTCTTTTCGGCTTAGTCCCTTTATTAATCTGGGGTCGCCACAGCAGAATGAACCGCCAACTTATCCAGCGTATGTTTTACGCAGCAGATGCCCTTCCGGCTGCAACCCATCACTGGGAAACCATATACACCCATTCACACTCATACACTACGGACAATTTAGCTTACCCAATTCACCTATACCGCATGTCTTTGGACTTGTGGGGGAAACCGGAGCACCCGGAGGAAACCCACGCAAACACAGGGAGAACATGCAAACTCCACACAGAAACGCCAACTGACCCAGCCGAGGCTCGAACCAGCGACCTTCTTGCGATTGTACTACCCACTGCGCCAGCGTGCTGCCCAAATAATAAAATCTTTTTGTAAAACAGTGTTTTAAATATGATAATTGTTTTTATTCGTTATTGTAAAATATTCTGACAATTTGCTTTTCTTTGAAATGGTGACAAAGAACTTTTAGTAGTTCTTATATATAGTATACTATAGTAGTATAATATACTATGTATAGTATACTATAATATATACAATAATACTATACAACTTCAATAGTATGTGTGTGTGCATAGAAAATAGACTGAAAAAGATTGACTTAACTTATGTGTGCACATGATGAGACAGTATCTTATATTAATATTGTTTGATGGATGTGCTTACACTGACGTCTTGTGCAGCACCACATTTTTTAGATGTCTTTTGAAGATAAAATGATTTAACTTTTATCCACAGTAGCAGTGCTCATTTGTCTTACTGTCAGTCCACAGCAAAAAGTCATTCTTTGGGAATGGCGTCTCAGTTGTTGCACTACTGCGGTCTTTTCTGTATAACCCTTTCACACTTAAGTTCTAAACACTCTAGCTGGACCTCATGAGTCAGTTTTTTTATAGTGGATGTTATTTTGAACGATTCTCTTTAAAGTTTCCATAGCAATGCATCCCAAGATCCCAAGAGGGCATGAAAGGGGGGCGGGGGGGTTTTATCGCCTCACGCCTCTGAGGAACTCATTACACATGGTGTCCTCTTGTATGTCGGAGAGTAAAGACGCTGGCTTTATCATGTTAGCACCATTATCATGTTAGCAACATCATATTCATGCAAGACATCTTGCACGACGGATGAAATGTATTCAGTCGTGTCAGTTGTTGAGCTCTCTTACAGCCAAAGTGTGCAAAACAATTTTTTCTCTGTTAGTGTATTGCACATTTACACCCAGAACTGATCGGTCTCTGCATGTGGCAGAATCCATTTGAAGCATCAGCTCGTCGCATCAGAAACTGCTCTAGCTTATCTGCTTTGCGGGCATTTCACGTTGTATGCATCACCGTACACACAGTTTTAATTAATGTTTTCTGTCTAACAAATTTATATAATAAAGTGAACGATAAAACATGTACAAGTAGTTAAGAAATTATGCAAGCTGACCTTGCTTGAGATCGGCAAATGAGAAGCAGGAGAAGTAGTAAAATGGGTGTCAAACTTGGTCCCCAGAAGGTCATAGCCCTGCAGAGTTTAGTTGCTGCTTCAACACACCCTGCTTCAACACACTTACCTATAGGTTTCAAATAAGAATTAAGGACTCAATTAGTTTGAGCAGGTGTTTATAATTAGGATTAAAGCTTAAGTGTGCAGAGATTTTGCCCTCCAGGAATGGAGTTTGACACCCCTGTATTAAAACAACAGAAGAGGACTACTGTATGTAAGTGTTTGGTTTGTTTTTGTTATTATCTGCATGTTGGAATGTGTTGACCACATGAGGTAGTACTAGACTCTCATTTGTACTCTCACCTTGTAGGGGGCGCTTCAGCTGTTTGTAATTGGTAACAACCAGATGCATCCTATTAAACTGATGCAGCAATTAGTCAGTGGAATATAAAATAGACCAGTATATCATCTTGTAACAAATGTGACTGATCAGGCACATAATTATTTTGCTTCATTTAACAAATAATGCACAAACAACATCTCCCATACAGCAAAAGCAATTGGCGTTGTGTAATCCAACTCCAAAGGTATTTAGAATCCTGTATTCCCTCTCTATGTGTAATCAAGTGTTTGCAACATTGCCTTTTGCTTCTGTATTAAAGGTGCTGTATGTAAGTTTTTGACTCTTCTAAAGCATAAAAAACCATAATATGTTTGCAGATATTTAAGAAACATGCCAAGTGAACATTCTTGTTTATTTGAAAACTGGAATGCTGTCTTGTTTATGTTTTTTTAACCTGCCCAATGCCAGCTTACCCAATGTAACAATTATGGCCGATCAGACACATATATATTTTGCTTTTATTCAACAAATGCGTCAGCAAACACAATGTCAGCTTCTCCCATCCAGAAAAGACTGGATGGTCAGTTGTAATCCGATTCCAAGGTATTTACGACACAAATGAATATGTTTAAAACTGGACACACAGAGACCTGGTCAAAACTTCTATAGGCTCATTGCTTGAGACTGATGTTTTTAATGTAAACTTGTATTCTCGCTTTATGTGTAATCAGGTGTTTCGCAACAAGTCTCTTGCTCATGTTTTAATATTATGGTTTAATTACTTCTGCAATCAATGTTTAACTCTAAACAAGATTATAGATAGTTCATGTTTGATGTCCCTGCAAAGCTAATTTGGTTTACTGAACGATTGTTTACATTTCATTTTAATACGTGTGCAACATATAACATTTTTTAGAAACTTGAACATTTCTGCATCAGTTTACTACCAGAATGCGATGCAAATCACCAGGCTCTGAAACAAAGACTATAAAACATGCCTCAGGAGAGTTAAACTTCTAAACTCGTGTTAAACTCGGCTCTGGAGGGTGGGTACAAAACCATCCTTATAAAAGCTTGTGCCAAAAGCCACCGCCTGGAGAACAGCCAGAGAACTGTCGGGAGACCCCAGAGACCCCAGACTCTAAAAGGCGGGGACCCAGACCAAAAAAATGTGTTAATCGCAAGCTCAGACATTCTTATCTCCGATATCTTTCTTTCTTTCTTCCCGTCGAATATCTGCTTGAGTTTAGTACGCCGCAAAACCGCAAGTCCACACGACCAGCCCTTTTTGCCGCCTCAAAACTTGAAACGACAGACTCCACCCCACTCCAAGCTTCGCAAGGACAAAAGAACACCAGCTAACCACGAGCTCAACAGAGGGAGTTCTTCACATCACGAAAGGAATGCAAGTAACACTTCCTGACTACCACTGAACTGGTGTAAACTAAATGTAACCCTAAAGAGACCATAGAAGGGTTAAATTTATTATTTTTGGTTAGCTTGGTTTGGTCTTGCAAAATCCGAGGTTTTTTTCATCATTACACTCTCTCAAACTCTTATTTTTCTTTCTTTACTCTTCTCTACACTTGTATGAATGTGTGTTTGTGTTAGGTGTTAGTTTCTGTTAGATTAGTCAATAACGTCTCATTTTGTATAAAGAAAGGTACCTGTTTATGTTTATGAATCTAATGTCTTAAACTTCGATCTTGCTACCCTGCTTAAACATAGATGGGTTTTTATTTTTATTTTTGATAGCAATAGCCGTAATTGAAGTCAACTGTCCGATTGAACAATCGCTGGATGATTCGTTTACTTGGATTTGAAGAGTCGATTCTTTTGAAGCCCTGTTCAAATGAATCTTCAATTCCCTTTGAGCTAATTCCCTACACTAATTACATTTCAGCACCCCGGATTTCCTTGTTGGAAAACTGCATATTTTATTCATTCAGTCAGGAAGACTCTCAAAGCATGCGTCCATGACCAAAATGCGACCTCCAGTGGACAGTAGCAGCCTCCAAAATGAGATGCAGATACAGAGCTCCATATAAGGTTATTAAATAGCAAATAAATATTACGAACGTAAACATTATGTGAGCAGGTTACATTGTAACCCCGTGTCCTAACATCACGCTGCGTGACGAGATTTAGTAATAAGCAATTTGGCTGTTTGCACCAGACGAAACACGACAGAAATTTAAATACAGCTATTCAGAAGCACAGAATATGCACTCACTCACGAAATGGTAAGGTTTATAATCTAATTAATACATATTAAACCTCTTTACCATTATTAAATGTACATGCTGAATCACTGATAGTGAGTCCCAGTTCTAAAGTTCAATTTCAAATGGTTTATTTTATTTTCAAGATCTGAGGTGAGCTATCTGCCGCTCCTTTCAGTATTATGGCAATAAATGTCATGTAAAATGCCATTCAAGCTCACATTATTAGCATTTAACACTGAATAAAGCACATGAGATGTACCTGAGGTGATCAGTTTATCTTGTTGTTTACCTGTGATAAACAGAGGCCGTTTCTAATATATCAATCCCAGGTGTTGACTAGAACAAAAACTCCTTTTAATACGGAAAATATTTCTTCTATCGTGTGCTGTTGCTTTTATTTAGAACACTGTTTAAATCAGCCTTTAGTTTCTATAGTCTCGGTGTTGGTGTCGTCAATCTGGCAACCTGTGCTTGCGTTTGTTTTGATCCAGGAATGCAATACCTAGTTCAACCATTGGGTGTCAAACTTACATACTGCACCTTTAATCTTCTATGTTTTAAAACTCTTGGAATTAATCTTTAACCCTACCACAGTTCAACAAGATCACAGATGGGGAGTGTTTGATATTATTTGAGAGCTTATTTGGTGTACTGAAGGATCATTTACACTTTATGTTAATAATTGTGCAACATAATTACATCTTCTCCATGAACCGAAGTGATTCTAAAAATTATGTTGTTGGGGGTTAATGCCCCTGGTAGGGTCTTCTAGGGCAAAATGGTCTTAGGTGACTGGTCAGACTAAATGTGGTTCAAAAATCTCTTATGAGTACGAGAACATCAAGGAACTTGCATTGGACCCAGCCTGGGGTTTGGGCTTGTATGCCAGTGCCAGGTGGCCATATTTTATCCCAAGAAACCTGGCCAGGCTCAGCCTAAAGGAGTGACATAGGACTATCCTCTTGCAGGCCCACTAACTGCAGGGGGAGCTGTAAGGGGCCAGTGCATGAGAACAGGCAGCGGTCGAAGGCCAGGACCACAACAACCCGATCATCAGGCACAAAAACTGGCTCTTGGGATATGGAATGTCACCTCACTGGGAGGAAAGGAGCTTGTGCAGGAGGTTAAACGTTATCAACTAGAGATAGTCAGGCTCACCTCCATGCACAGCTTGGGCTCTGGAACTCAACTTCTTGAGAAGGGCTGAACTTTCTTCTACTCTGGAGTTGTCCATGGTGAGAGGCGGCAGGCTGGTGTGGGCTTGCTTATAGCTGCCAACTTAGCCGCCATATGTTGGAGTTTTTCCCCGGTGAACGAAAGGGTCACTTCCCTGCGCCTTCGGGTTGGGGATAGGTCTCTCACTGTAGTTTGTGCCTACGGGCCAAACACCAGTGTAGAGTACCCGGCCTTCTTGGAGTCCTTGGGAGGGGTGCTGGAAGGTGCTCAGACTGAGGAATCAATTGTTCTACTGGGAGACTTCAACTCCCACGTGGGTAATGACAGTGATACAAAGAGAGGCGTGATTGGGAAGAACGGCGTCCCTGATCTGAATCTGAGTGGCGTTCTGTTGTTGGACTTCTGTGCCTCAGGTTAGATGAGTTTCTGGTTGAATATTATAAACAATACTTAGATATATTTGCCCCACTTTAACAGAAGTATTTAATGAGGCATATGTAAATGGATCTCTACCGCCATCCTTTGATGAGGCTTTAATATCAGTAATCCCAAAGAAAGATAGAGACACCTCTGAACCCTCAAATTGCCGGCCAATACGTTTGATTAATATAGATTGTAAAATCCTTAGTAAGATTTTGGCCCTATGCTTGGAGAAGGTTTTATCTAAAATCATAGATACTGACCAAGTTGGATTCACGAGGAATAGGCCATCAACAGATAATATGAGGAGGTTATTGCATCTAATTTGGTCAAACAGAGAAAATACTGATCCAGTCATTGTCCTCTCACTTTAGATGGAAAAAGCCTTTGGTTCGGTGGGAATTTTTATTAGCATCTTTACAAAATTTTGGGTTTGGGCCATGCTTTACTAAATGGGTTCAAACACTATATAAGACACCAAAATCATGTGTGATGACAAATGGTAGAATTTCACTAGGGAGACATGATAGGGGTACACTAGAACCTTTGGCCACCACTATTAAAGCCAATACAAATATACTAGATAAACAGCAAGGTGGCAAAGAGCAAAAACTGATTTTATATGCAGGCGATATTATGGGACTAACAGTGCTTTAACAAAATATAAAAAAATAACCTGGATAAATGGAGTCAAATACAGCTGACATTATGGGGAAAGGTGAATATAATAAAGATGGTGGCTTCTCTTCAGTTGAATTATGTGTTAATGTTACCACTTTCAGTACCAAAGCCATTTCAAGAGTTCACATGGCATGCTGTCCCGGGAGAGAGCCCTGAGCTTATAGATCCTCGAGCCCGGGGCTTCCTCCCGTTTGCAAGGTGAGAAGGGAGTTTGAGCTCAGGCAAATCTCGAGAACTCCCCTCCTGTAGAAGCTAATGAACCGATAGGGGAGGAAACCGGGGAACCCAATGGAAACCCACATATGCACGGGGGAAACGTGTAAACTCCACACAGAAATGTTGGCTGGCTTGCTAAGGACTACAACCAGTGACGTTCTTGCTGTGAGGCAACAGTGCTAACCATTGTCTACAGTCTATTGAAGGAGCAGTGCCAACAAATATTAAGCAGACAGTCTACTAATACTCAAATGGACCATCAAAATAAAGTGTTACCAGACATAATGATTAGAATGTCCTCACATGAGCATTTGCTTTACAGACTGCACAATAAGGATAAAGCAGGGATTCCCGGACTAATCCCGGCATGGGACAATTTCTAGTTGTATGCAACATCTCTCTTTGTATCATCATAATGTTAGGGGTATTTATTTATTTATATGTGTGTGTGTGTGTGTGTGTGTGTGTGTGTATATATATATATATATATATATATATATATATATATATATATATATTGAACATCTATTAACTTGTTTTCTACTGAAAAAAAAAATCATTTTTACTCTTCACATTGAATTATTACCCAAGGTTTCTTCCAGCATGATTATTAAATTTGAGTATAATTTAGCCAGTTTGATTTTGCTATAGTGACCCTCCCTTCTCCCTGCTCTTCATCTCACTTCATTTTCCAAAACTGAGAGCCCTGTGTTCTTCAAGTTTTATGGATTACTTTATAGGTGCCCTATAAAGAAAATCTGGGTATATCTAGGCATACTTATTATACAGCAATAATAAGAACTCAGTATATGGAATTAGCCATACCATAAGCCTCAGACACCACTGTAAGTTCGTTCTCATCTAAATGACAAAAAAAAAAACTTGCTCACGTGTTATGAAAACACATAACAGTGCCTCCACCAAATTTGAGCCATTTGGTCCCCTTTTTGGGCATACCCAGTACATGCCCCAGATAATAAAATACCAGAAGTCTGAAGTCTGACACATCTAAATGATATGTAAGAGTGGCTGGTATTTAATGACATTGGTCATAAAAGCATTGTCCATACTTGAATCGAATGTACATTTGACCTCCAGAACAAACACCTCTCTCGGCTCCTTTTTAATCACAACAAGGTGTATTAGCATGAACAAACATTTCAGAGTTAAGCAATGCTGAAACATTATTGGTTTTGATATACAAACAGGAATGTATATTTTTACTAAAGGTGATAAATGTTTGAATGTATCTTTTACTATGTCCAGCATTCTGTCATGGCATGCAGTGTACTTTCATTTGTAAGCGTACGCACACACACACACACACACACACACACACACACACACACACACACACATTTTTTCCACCACTGCATTGGAAAATTTGCTGCGCATGAAATGTTGTCCAAATTCTGTGATAACTCTTGTGTCTAGACATGTCTAGGTTATGCTCATTTATAAACAGGGGGTCAACAGGGGGCCTTTATGTGAAAAGATTTAAAAGTAACATATTTCCTTTATGTCAAAATCACACAGTCACTGTTGGAAAGTGGTAAAATATACAGATAATACTGTAAACTGAATAATTGGCATGGATGATTTTTCTGAAGGATAGCAGGCAGTTTAACTGATCGGAACAAACAAAAGGCTCAACTATCAGAAAACAAAAACATATAACAATAGAGAATAAATAATCAAGTTTATGTGTTTAACTTTTACAATTTAGTCTTGAGGAGTATATGTAAACATCTGTTATTTAAAGCTATGTGTTGGCTTATGTGGCACAGAACTAAAGAAAAAATGGGAATCATATGACCCCTCTGTAATATAGTTCTTTGTTGTTGGAAGAAGAAGACAGGGTGGGCGATACAGGTAAGTTGTTTTTATTAATATTTATTTTCACCCCCATGTAGCTGGGAGTGAGTGTGTGTGTGTGTGTGTGCTCTCCTCTCTCCTCTCCCCGGCTGCTCTCCACCTTTTCCTTAAGAAGGGTGCCTCTCCGGTCCAATCACTAGAATAAACAGGTGTTATTTATTATTTCTGATTGGCCTGCTGACTAGCCGCCGGGCTCTGAGCATGCTTTCCCCCCTCATTGGGTGTTCGATCATGCTCACCTCTCCACATACCCCCACCGCCCCCATCAGGCCGGGGAGCCGTCCGGCCTGCAGCCCTCCCCCTCCCCGCCCTGGAGAGGAAGTCCGCTACAGCCATCTGTGCACCCGGCCTGTGGACCACCTTGAATTTAAAAGACTGTAACGCTAGATACCAACGGGTGATCCGCGCGTTGGTATCCTTCATGCGGTGGAGCCACTGGAGAGGGCCATGATCTGAACAGAGGATGAATTCCTTGCCCAGGAGGTAATAGCGCAGAGTGAGAACGGACCACCGTATCGCTAGACACTCCTTCTCGATGGTGCTGTACTTAGCCTCACTCTTGCTGAGTTTGCGGCTAATGTACAGCACCGGCCGTTCCACTCCTGCCACCTCCTGGGAGAGAACCGCCCCCAGACCCCGATCGGACGCATCCGTCTGTAACAGAAAGGGGAGAGCAAAATCAGGAGCGTGCAATAACCGCCCCCCACAAAGTATAGATTTTACTTTTGAGAAGGCCTGTTGACACTGCTCCGACCATTGGACGGTGGACGGACATCTGGTTTTAGTGAGATCAGTCAATGAGCTGACGAGGGCCGAATAATTTGGAATAAAACGCCTATAATATCCCGCCAGTCGCAAAAATTGTCTCTTTGGTCTTGGGTCTCGGACAGGTTGCAATAGCTGCAGTCTTATCAATTTGGGGCTGCATCTGCCCATGACCCAAGTGGAAGCCCAGATACCTTACCTCCACTCGCCCAATTGCGCACTTCCGTGGGTTGGCCGTGAGCCCGGCCCGTCTCAGCGCTGACAATACTGCCCTCACGTGTTGCATATGCCGCTGCCAATCATTACTAAAAATGATGATATCATCTAGATAAGCCATGGCATATGCTGAGTGAGGGCCAAGTATTTTATCCATCAGACGCTGAAACGTTGCCCGTGCCCCGAACGGAAGTATCACAAATTGGTGTAATCCAAACGGCATCGTGAAGGCTGTTTTTTCACGAGATATTGGAGTTAAGGGGATCTGCCAATATTCCTTTGTCAAATCCAGTGTCGAGTAATATCGAGCAGCACCTAAACGATCGAGCAACTCGTCAATACGCGGCATTGGATATGCGTCGAATTTCGACACAGCGTTGACTTTCCTATAATCCACACTGAACCAAACAGAGCCATCAGTCTTGGGTACCAAGACGATCGGGCTGGCCCAGTCGCTGTGGGATTCTTCTACTACACCCATTTTCAACATATTAGTCAATTCCTCCTGAACCACCTTTTTCTTGTGTTCAGGCAGGCGATAGGGCCGGGTCCTAATTAGATTAGTACGGCCAGGCAGGGGCGAGAACACATCAGCGTACTCATGTTGGAGGTGCCGGATGTCGATGAGCTGGCTTGCTGAGAGATGATCTCCCCCGGTGACCAGAACGCCAGTCCGTTCCCGGCCGGTGCTCTCTGGCCCCAGGTCATCCTTGTTGGTAACAAGCGTAGCCAGCGACACATCCTCTGGCTCCCTCCACTTTATGTGAAAAATCTGATGTGAATCGTCCCTGTCCGAACGAACTACCTCATAATCGAGATCGCTGACTCGTCGTGTGACCACAAACGGCCCTTGCCACTTAGAGTAATTTAGAGCTGGAAGTGGGTAGCAGTACAAGGACTTTATCTCCCTGTGAAAATTTACGTAGTTTAGTGACCTTGTCATATCGCCGGCGTTGGTCATTCTGAGCCTTAAGCAAATGCTCCGTAGAGAGCCGCCCCAGTGTGTGGAGTTTTGCTCAAAGGTCCAGAATATATTGAATTTCATTCTTACTGTTTGAAGGCTCGTCCTCCCAAGCTTCTCTAATGACATCCAAAACCCTGCAGGGCTGTCTGCCATAGAGTTGCTCGAAGGGGGAAAACCCCGTGGAGGCTTGCGGAACCTCCCGCACATCGAATAACAAGGGCTCCAACCACTTATCCCAATTTTTTGCGTCTTCGTGAATGAATTTACGGATCATGGATTTAAGCGTGCGATTAAATCGTTCCACCAGCCCATCTGTTTGTGGGTGATAGACGCTGGTGCGAATCGACTTAATGCCCAGCAATCCATAAAGTTCTCCTTGGGGATTTCCACTCGGGAGATTATACAAAACAGAGCTTCCGCAACACTCTTTGCTGAGATGTTACGGAGAGCTACTGCTACTGGCCCGATGAGATCCATACCAATTCTCTCGAAGGGGATCTCAATCACCGGTAGAGAGCGCAATGGCGCTTTTGGGGTGGCCGGTGGGTTTACCAGCTGATATTCACGACATGCAGCGCACCATCTGCTGACATCCCTGTGAATGCCCGGCCAAAAAAAAAAAATTAAAAAAAAAAAAAAATCGGGCCATGAGGCGATTTAGTGTGGCCGCCTGACCTAAATATCTGGCCATAGGATTAGAATGAGCCGCCTGGAAAAGCATTTCCCGACGGCTCTTTGGTACTAATAATTGGGTTGTATCTTTTTTTGTTTGATTGTCATCAATAATCGAAAAATATGGATAGGAGAGGGGCCGATCAGGCTGGAGGTTTTGTCCACCTATGACCTGCACTCTTTCGAGTGCATGTCTCAGCGTGTCGTCACGCGACTGCTCCAGGGGAAAGTCTTTGGACCGGGAAATTCCCGGCCCTCCCCGAGTCATCACGTGACTGCATCGCTTGGGATTCCCCAAGCTGAGTGACCCGCCCCTTATCCAGCGATTTATTCTTCCAAGAAACACCCTCTTGGAGGAAGTTAATCTATTAAATCCAGGCCAATTGGTTACCAGAATTAGCGGGTGTTTTGAGGTGTTTTTGACACTATGCTTTTTACCCCTGAATTGGATATCTATAGCTGCTAGCGGGTAGTGAATTACATCCCCGTGCACACACCTTACCCTTACCGTGCGGCTCGTATCCAATGCCGAGTCTTGATGTAGGCTTTGATGGATTGAGGTCTGGTTACAACCCGAATCCACCAAGGCTTGATATGTACCCCCTTTTATACTCACAGGTATCCGGTTTAGCCCGTCGTGACCGGGGGCGACGATTGCAGTGGCGGGGACGCGGATTAACGCACACACCTTTTTCGCGGAGAGGCTTTTTGGTGCGCCATCCTCGCCCTCGCGGCGTGAATGCATTGGCCCAGGCCTTACCACTATACCATCGGGGCCAGCAAGGCCAACCGATTGAACCGGAGAGAAATCTGGCGCTGTCTGGGAAGCCGCCAGGGGTCGTGGCTCCGCTCCTCCATCCTGGCTAGCGCACGCCCCTATTGGGACGCTCGGCGGATCCGCCTCTGTGCACTGCCATCTGGGTGCTGGCGTGGGCAGTCCCCGCCGTCTGGGCCAGGGAATGGAAGGAGAGAGAGAGAGAGGGGGAGAGGAGAGAGAGGTTATTTCGCCGACCCTGGCCCTCGCCACCAGGTGATCCTCTGCCAATTGGATGGCCGTCTCCAGGTCGTCTGGCCGGTGGCACTAGACCCACTCTGATGTCCAGGAGGGGAGGCGGGAGATGAATTGGTCCAGCACCACGGCATCCACCACCTGGAAAACGTCCCGGCCATCCTGGACCAGCCATCTGCGGCAGGCGTCACGGAGCTGCTGGGCGAACGCAAAGGGCCGACCGCTTTCCATCAGTTCCAACGCCCGGAAGCGCTGACGCTGCTCCTCCGTGTTGCGGCCCGCTGGAGAATGGCTCGCTTCAGGTGAGTGTACGCCAGGAGATTCTGGGCCGGCAGCTGCTGTGCTGCATTCTGGGCTTCGCCCGACAGCAACGGGATGACTCGTACCGGCCACTCGGCCAGCGGCCAGCCACACACCTCCGCCATTCTCTCGAAGAGTTCCAGGAATACTTCCGGGTCATCCTCCGGCGACATTTTCTGCAATGCGACTGGAGGGTTGGCAGCAGATGTCAGAGCGGGCCGGATCTCCTGGGCCAGCAGACTCCAGATTAGCTCGTGGTTCTCGTGCTGGGCCTCCACAAGGACGTGGAAACGGTGTTGTAAGTCTTTTTTCAGTTCCACCAGCGCGTGATGTTGTTCTCTATGGAGAACCGCGAGCGCCTGGATGATTTTCGCACATGGACTCGTAGACGGAGAAACCATTCTGGCAGTGAAGTTTCTTCTTCTTCCCTGGTTTCGGCACCACTGTAATAGTTCTTTGTTGTTGGAAGAAGAAGACAGGGTTGACGATACAGGTAAGTGTAGCTGGGAGTGAGTGTGTGTGTGTGTGTGTGTGTGTGTGCTCTCCCCAGCTGCTCTCCCTCTTCTCCTTAAGAAGGGTGTCTCTCCGGTCCAATCACTAGAATAAAGGTGTTATTTATTATTTCTGATTGGCCTGCTGACTAGCCGCCGGGCTCTGAGCATGCTCTCCCCCCTCATTGGGTGTTCGATCATGCTCACCTCTCCACACCCTCATATATTGATGAAATGTTAACAATTTAGTTTATTCTGCAAGGGTTATGTAAAGGGTTATTTTCCCACAGAGAAAGGACAGCTGAAGACCTGAACAAAGGAAGCAATTCAGATAGATCCAATCACTGCAAAGAAAACTTGATCTGGAATAACATTAGCTCCAAACAAGTATATGATAAAAGATGAGCAGTTTTACATACAAGAGCAAAATATTGCTCAGTGTGTGCCTAGTATGAACAGTCTTACTGTCAGGCAGTCGCTGGAATCATCCAACTCACCTGAACTCAACCTTCTGCCTGCCCTCCAGTACCAGAACCCATGCAAGTGATTCCTCTTGCCTCTCCAAGTCGGAATGGATCAGACTGATGTCATGTGGGGAGTGACTGTACTGTGGAAAACCAAGTAATTTCATCAGAGAATGCCCAGTAAAACCCTTGACCTGTGATGAGTACAATTCAAGTTCAAGACGAAGTGTCTCACACTCACACCTGACATATTGGTCACCGCAGACTTGTCATGCTCTGTCTCAGCTCTCCTAGACTCTGGGACCATGTCTACACTAATCCGGATAAATTTTTTGTCTAAAAAAGCTTCACGTCCACACTATCGTTTTCATTTGTTTTCCAAAACTGTCATTCACACTGAAACAACTAAAAACACTTTCACTCTGTACTGCGCATGCGTGAAACGTAAGACGCTTCGACACGCGCCATTTCCGCCTGAAGTTTATTTTCTTTCCAGCTCTTTGAAACATCACGGCAAAATGTCGAGGAAAAGCGCAGAGTTTTTTAAATGCACTGACAGTAAGGTGGAGTTGCTGAGCTGCCACTGAACAACAACTCTGAGTACAAATTCCGTGTCCTTTGGTGAAAACAAAGCTGGAGCATTTACAAACTTACATTAATTTTTAACAATGCTGTCAAATTTGAGAGCATCCAAAACATGCTGCATGATGTGGTCCGCCATTTTTGCTGAATTAGTAACATGACTAAAAATGCGTCATCGTTTTTAAAAGCCTCCGTTTTCACAGTTTACACTACAACACGAAAACGGCTTTTTCAAATTTATACACTTTGGAGAGCGTTTTCAAAAAGATATATTTTTGTTTCCTAAAAACGCATCTCAGTGTGGACGGAAGGGCAAAACGGAGACAAAAATATGGACATGGCCTGGATCTTCTGGCAATTTCATCTACCAGTCATGTCTCGAACAACTGCAGCTGCCTAGTCTCTGTCATCTCCAATGTTCCATTGAAACCATCCAGGGAAAGCCACTGGGACAAGGGAAAATCTGATATCACTCCCTGGTGGTAACCCTTCAGATCGGTTGTCTGCATCAAGAGGAGAATGAGGAATCCACCGTATATCTCATCCTGGGATGTCCATGGCTAAATCATCATTTCCCGTAAGGTCAGGTAGGACCGTAGTGAGATTCTTAGTTGGAGTAAGGAGCCCTATGGCCTCCATCTTACTTGCAGTCTTCCAGACATTTATGAATGAGGTGATTCGAAAGTTCCTCCATCGTTTTGTTATCGTTTAGATATGACATCCTCATATATTCCCGAAATCTGGCCAAACAGCGTCATCATGTCACTCAAGTTCTCCAGTGCCTTCAACATCAGCTTTTCTTGAAGTGTGAGTTCCACCGTGTCTCTGTGCAGTTCTGATGGCATTCAGATGGACCAGGGGAAGGAAAGAGCCATTAGAGAATGGAAACTACCCAACACGTTTCCTCGGCTTTGTAAACTTCTATCCAAGATTTATTCAGAACTACATTTCCCTTTCTGCTCCCCTGACCTCCCTCCTTCACGGCAAGCCCAAGTCCCTGGTTTGGGACCAGCCGGCCTACGAGGCTTTCAAGAACTTAAAGAACACCTTCAGTACGGCCTCTTCTGCTTCTTGCCATCAAGCTGGCTCTGGAGGAGTGGCGACATTGGCTGGAGGGAGCAGAACACCCTTTTACAGTGATCATGGATCACAAAAATCTACAATATCTCTACATACAATATAAAGAGGCTGAGTCCACGACAGGCCAGATGGGCCCTGTTCATCTTTACCCGTTTCAACTATTCTATCACTTACAGACCTGGCTCCAAGAATGTCAAGGCTGACGCCCTCTCCTGTGATGCCCCTGACAGTCTCTCCGGCATCCCAACACATCCCTCCAGCCCTCATTGTCTGTGTGCCGCCACCCTCCAAGAGCCCGCTCCACCGGGCATGACACACCAACTTCCGGGCTCTGGACACCCAGGCAGCAGGAGGACCCTCTCGCTCATCCAGGCTCAATACTGGTGGCCCAGTATGATCAGGGATATCAAGAGGTACGTCCAAGAGTGCTCAGTCTGTGCCATGTCTAACACTCCACGTAATTTACCCACAGGAAAACTTCGGCCCCTTCCAGTGCCCTGGAGACCCTGGTCTCACATTTGGGTGGACTTTGTCACTGATCTCCCTATCTCTGATGGCAACACTTCTTGTCGTGGTGGATCGGTTCTCCAAGGCTTGTCATTTGATTCTCCTCAAGGGTTTGCCTACAGCCTTTTATATGGCCGAGAATTTGTTTCACCACGTATTTAGAAATTTTAGGATTCCCGAGGAGATTGTGTCAGACCGGGGTCCCCAATTTACACCACATGTATGGAAAGCATTCTTTAAACTCCTCTGTGTCTCTGTCAACCTCTCCTCACGCTACCACCCCCAGACTAATGCCCAGACTGAACGGAAGATCTAGGAGCTCGGACAGCACCTCCTGTTATACTGCCAAGATGACCAGTACAGCTGGAGCCAGTTCCTCGCCTGGGCCGAATATGCACAGAACTCCCTCCATGAGGAGTCGACAGGACTAACACTGTTCCAGTGCATGCTTGGTTACCAACCACCCGTTCCCGTGGACTGAGGAACCGTCGGAGGTTCCAGCTGTGAATTACTGGTTCTGAGTGAGCAAGAGAGTATGGGACTCTGCTCACATCCAACTCCAGAGAGCGGTGAGACTGAATAAGAGGTTTGCAGATTCCCGAAGATCCGACTCACCCCTGTACCAACCTGGAGACCGGGTCTGGTTATCGACCCAAGATCTGCGACTCCGTCTCTACTGCCAAAAGCTGAGTCCCCCCTATAT
>CAIGQW010052771.1:2680269-2704121 GCA_903798125.1 Danio choprae | reverse complement strand
TAGGAAGACATTCAGTTAAATTGTATTTATTTCGGAGTGCCATAGAGAGCATTGGAGTGCCATAGAGAGCATACTAACTAGTTGTATTTCTGTGTGGTGTGGGGGCTGTAGTGTCTCTGACTGGAAGAAGGTTAGGAAAGTGGTGAGGTCAGCGGTGAGGATTACCGGGACTACCCTCCCCTCCATTCAAGATATTGCAGCTGCTCTCTGTATGTTGTTTTTCTTCTTTTGTTATATTATACTATTTATTTTTTGTTTAGGGTTATTTTTATTGAAACTGCAGAGCCAATGCTACGAAATTTTGTTCCGTGTATACATACATGTGTATGGTTGTTTTAAGTTTCTGTAGATTTTTGTGTGTACATGTTCCATGTGTTTAATGTATCTTTTATGGATAGTTAATGAGTTATAACTTTTGGTAGTGGACACAATTTACAGAATGTTTGTGAAATATTTGCTGTCGGCTTTGCTTGACGTTGCTTTTTGTCTTCTTGTACTGTGGCCGTTACATTGTCTCACATTTACCAAGCCTCAAGCTGCCTCACAGAGCACACAGCTACTTTCACTTGTTTCCGGCTCAACTCCCGATCTCCATGTGCAACAGCTTCTTCACCAAGCCATCGGATCAATGCATCAGAACTTAGAAAATCCATGATAACTTCATAATTCTGCTGAGAGCTGAGGCCTCAGGAAGGACTTCACTGACAATGCCTCCTTGTCCAACATCCATATCCCTAGCAACCGGCCCCAAGCTTCCCCGAAAGTAAGGAAACCCCTGTTCACTGCCGAGGGAATTCCAGTACGTCATTGAAGTTGCTATGCTGACCAATCAGCTGGCCGGGATTTCCCTTTGGACCAGCTGAGGAAACTAATAATTCCATCAGAACGCAAGTAATATAAACAGAGTTTCTATCCCTTGCTGAAACTATTGGGAATTATATTTAAGTAGTAAAAATAGCAAAATTATCTGCTTTTATGGTTTCTCTCAGGTTGCAATGCTATGAACTTAGCAAATGCTAGAATTTGAATACTTACTCTGTCATTAGCTCTCCTCAAACTGCTTGTGTAAATGTATGCGCGTGTGTGTCTAATGTAGTTTAGTATGTTGTGTTATAGTGTAGCAATAAGCTTGTGGTTCATTTTAAGATCCATGTTGGTGTGTTGTGTGCTTCATAATATATATATATATATATATATAGTTCCAATACACACAAAGGGAATAAATGTGTATAGCAAAACGTGTTAATGCAGTACTTTTCAGTGAGAAATACTTGATTTTCTGGAAAAATTTCAGGGGTGACGGGTACTAAGCAGAATGGATATGACGGGGTTTCCAGGAGCTGGTTTACTGATGGGGAGAACAGGTAAAACAACACACAGGAACACTGGAAACAGACGAAGGAGGGAGATCGGGAATGCTGGAGTATGGATCAGGTAAGTTTTCTCTGGCAGTAGAGAGGAGTCCTATCCATAGTGGAGACCAGACAATGAATGAGTGGAAACGGGGTGCTTATATCCAGGGAGGTGCTGATTGGGAAAAGGGTATAAGGTGTATATGGACGCAGAACTCAGGCGATTGGGATCAGTGATTAGGGGTAGAGCCTGGCGTATTGGGGACAGAACCCCCTCTCTATGGACCGCTCCTGAGGGCCGTAAAATCTGATGTTGTAGGCGTTTGCCTCGACTGCGTAGTTCTGGTCACTGGGAATGCGTGGAGTGGAAGTTTCTCTCAGTTTGTACTCTGTTTGTAGAGTCTTTGTGGCTTCAGAGGCTTTCGGGGTCCAGGACAGAAACCTGGGCTTTGTTTTAAGAAAGTCTGATAATGAAGAGGAGATGGAAGTGTAACGGAGGGTGAGGATTCGATAGAAGTTGGTAAAACTTAGGAATCATTGAATCTCTTTGATTGTAGTATAAGTTGGCCAATTTCAGCCTTAATGAGTGATGTGGTAGCCCAGAAACTGGATGGATGACTGATGAAATGTGCACTTTTCTGCCTTGAGGTATAGGTAGTACTCACAGAAACATTGGAGGACCTCAGAAACATGGTGGCAGAGTTCAGTCTCGTGCTTGGAGTATATCAGGATGGTGTCAATGTAGATGAGCACAGAGCGTGAAAGATACTCCTGGAACACCTCATTCATATATCCTTGAAATACAGAGGGAGTGTTTACCAGTCCATAGGGCATAATGAGGTACTCAGTGGCAAATAGGTGTCACAAATTCTATTTTCCATTTGTCACCCTCATGTATCTGGATGAGGTTATACTAAGCGGCAACGTCCCGCTCTCCCTTTAAAAACTTTCCTTTAGTAACTGAAACTGCAATTTATAGGAATTCTGCTAGGCCCATTTCCAAAATAGAGCACATTTCTATTGACCCCAATGTTAAAATGGCCAACTTTACAGCAGAAAAAAAAAGGTGTACTGTATACAACCTTGTACAAAAAGCAATTTTGTTGTATATAGCTAATATTACACTTCATGACAACTGTGAGGGAGTGTTTTTTTTTACTCATCCGTTTCATTTATATTAGGTCTGCATAATTAAGGGTGTGGCCACTTGAGTGACAGCTAGGTCTCGCTGCTTGCCATCACGTCACCTTAGCTAATTTTGGCTGATGTAGCGAATTAGCTCAATGGGAATTGAAGATTCATTTGAACGGGGCTTCAAAAGAATCGACTCTTAAAATCTGAACCAACAAATCGTCCAGCTATTGTTTAAATGGACAGTTGACTTCAATTACGGCTATTGCTATCAAAAATAAAAACCCATTTATGTTTAAGCAGGGTAGCAAGATCGAAGTTTAAGACATTAGATTCATAAACGTACACAGGCACCTTTCATTATACAAAATAAGACTTTGACTAATCTAACACCTTACACAAACACACATTCATACAAGTGTAGAGAAGAGTAAAGAAAGAAAAATAAGAGTTTGAGAGAGTGTAATGAGTGTAAACCTCGGATTTTGCAAGACCAAACCAAGCGAACCAAAGATAATAAATTTAACCCTTCTATGGTCTCTTTAGGGTTACATTTAGTTTACACCAGTTCAGTGGTAGTCTGGAAGTGTTACTTGCGTTCCTTTTGTGATGTGAAGAACTCCCTCTGTTGAGCACGTGGTTAGCTGGTGTTCAGTTCTTTTGTCCTCGCGAGGCTTGGAGTGGGGTGGAGTCTGTCATTTCAAGCTTTGAGGCGGCAAAACTGACTGATTGTGTGGACTTCAGGTTTTGCGGCGTACTAAACTTAAGCAGACTCTCGACGGGAAGAAAGAAAGAAAGAATCAGAGATGATAATGTCTGAGCTTGCGATGAACCCATTTTCTTGGTCTGGGTCCCCGCCTTGAGTCTGGGGTGTCTGGGGTCTCCCGGCGGTCCTCTCGGTGGTTCACTCTTCTGGCCTCTTCTCCTCCCTTTTCTCCTCTCTTCCTGGCTCTTCTTCTTTTCTTCAGGGGCAGTGGCTTTTGGGACAAGCTTTTATAAGGATGGTTTTGTACCCACCCTCTAGAGCCGAGTTGACCAATGAGAAGTTTAACTCCCCCGAGGCACGTTTTATAGTCTTTGTTTCAGGACCTGGTGATTTGCATAACATTCTAGTAGTAAACTGATGCAAAAATGTTTAAGTTTCTTAAAATGTTAATACGTTGCACACATATTAACATGAAATGTAAACAATCATTCATTACACCGAATTAGCTTTGCAGGGACTTTAAACAAGATCATAGATAGTTCATGTTTTGAGTTAAACATTGATTGAAGAAGTATTAAAACCATAATATTAATACATGAGCAAGAGACTTGTTGCAAAACGCCTGATTACACATAAAGCGAGAATACAAGTTTACATTAAAAACAATTTAAGCAATGAGCGTATAGAAGTTTTGACCAGGTCTCTGTGTGTCCGGTTTTGAGCACATTCCTTTGTGTCGTAAATATCTTGGAATCGGATTACAACTGACCATCCAGTATTTTCTAGATGGGAGAAGCTGACACTGTGTTTGCTGACGCATTTGTTGAATAAAAGCAAAATAATTATATGTCTGATCGGCCATATTCGTTACACTGATTAGCCGCTGAACTCGATATATAAATCGTATTTTAGTTTTGTTTATGTGGCTTTACCTAATCAATTGCGTTTTGGGATTATTTCTTACAATTATCAGATAATATGACATGCTGTGCACTTAATTGTGTTCGCAAACCATTCAAGTCACCTCCATTTCCCCTATGAGTGAAATTCTTATATACTTTTATATATAAATGTATTTCTTTTATTTAAGATGATTTATTTATCATTTAAAACTTTGTTTAGAACTTGACAGATTGATTAGCTGTAGGCTATAGAACAGTCATCTGAAATGGTGTCATACAGCGTTATGCCTGGATTTCATAAATATCCTTGCATTTATCAACACAGACTATATTTGAAGTATTATCTCCTGTAGAAAAACATCTTAAGAACAATGCCTAGTGGCTCAATGTAATACAACAGTGTTTTTAAAAGACCAAACACAAACACTTTATTTAGATAGTATACAACCAAGGACATGTAGTCAGAGCACAAACAAATCACAGATAATGAAGTGTTCAGTGTTTCTAGAAAAAGTGTTTCAAAGAAAACCCATCTAAGCAAAATGCTAGCAGGCATCTCTAGCTCCACTCACGCCCCATCTCTTTGCCTATTTGCCTATTAATACTGGCTCTGTTTAGGGCAACAAGAAGTTACAGGAACGTTTGCAGGTGACTTGCTCTATATAATTTGTTTAGGTGTAACTTAACTTTTGTTTTATATATACATCTTTAAAGCAACTGTCATAAAAGAGTCAGAGTAATTTTAATGTTAATGGTAAATCAAGAAAGGTGTAAAATTATCAGCACTTTTTTTATATCAGTCTCTTCAATTTATGCTTACAGGTGGATCACTCAGTCTTAGCAGGTGTAAAACATCTGCACTGATTCATTAGACTTCCTCATCTGCACTGACTTCACACATTCATATCTGCGCTGACTCTTCAGACGTCCACATCTACGCTGACTCCTCAGATGCATAATGCATATCAGCATTTAATTTGAGAGTAACAGACTTTTACTTTTTATGAATCATTATAAATATATTTTTTAATTTGAAAGTTTTGTATACATTTTTTGATAATGAGGAAAAGTTATTTCAACAGGTAGGACTTTAATGTCGTCTGTTGTGCCTTTAGTTTGTAAACTGTATTTTGGCATATGGGTATTTGACCCAATGCAAAGTGCAAATGTGCAAGAATACATGTGTCCAAGTGCGCATGTGTGGCTGAGACTGCATCTTTTTGATTTTGCATGCCAGACCCTACTCCAACCTTTATCCATTAATCAAACTCTCAAGGGTCCTGCGCTCACAGACTAGCCTATACCAGGCCTTCATGGAATTAATGTAGGCTGTGTGCTAGTATGGGCTACTCACACAGAACCCACATCTGTTGTTCATACGTGGGCTAGCCCGCACCGGACCTGTTTAGATTTTTTGTGGGCTTGTCAAAGCCTGCAGTGCCCGCAAAAAGCCAGTATAGACCCTGCACAAGCATGTTTGCCGGTTTAAGTACTTGTGTGTATGATCTCTGGCAAGAAACTGTAATTGTCCTTATTATACATAGCATGCACAATCCAAACTCAGTGAAGTAGTGAATATTATCCAGTATGCAATATTGGTCCTCTGCATCTGACCCATACAAAGTGCACAAACACATCAATAGTAAGGAGTGAAGGTACTTGTGAGAGTACTGTTGTACTGTTTAGTAATTAAAAGAAAAGGAGGACTTTTTTTATTAACCACAACTACTTTGTTAAGTCACAAGTTGTGCATTGCATAATCCCATGCTGATTTGTCATCACACGGTTAGTTGAATGTTGTGTGTTATTTTTAGTTCAGTTGTATGCTCGCAGGTTCCGGTGTGGATAGTTAAGAAACCCCTCTGCACTGGGCGAGAGCATTACACCGCTGCTGTCAAAGTGTTACTTGAGTAAACATTTTGCATGGATTTCAGTTGTTGTGTGCCTTTTTTATGCCTCCACAGACACTTAATACATGAGTAGTGTCATTGGATAATAGTATAACAAGTGGTGTCAGAAGTTGAGCACGTCGGACAATCAACAGCAAATGCTCACCCATGGGCCATAGTCCGGGGACCATCGAGCAGGGCCCATTGTTTCCGGAGATGCGCTCGCTTCATCTCAAGTTCGCGGATCTGGATTTCCACTGCTTCCCGCTCCTGCTCCAATGCCTCCACCGTTGCTTCTCCTGCACTCAATGATAGACACACAATCGACATTGTACAGGTTGAAGAGCAAAGACAGTAAGTGAGATTGTACAGGTTGAAGAGCAAAGACAGTAAGTGAGACAGTAAGTAAAGGAAGTTGGTAGCTTTAGCTGACTAGCGGTGCTAGCAGGCTCATTGAATATCAACAGGATGTTTGATGTTTTTAAATGTTTTTTTTTTTTTAATGCTGATAATCCAAAAATTTCTGGCACCTTCCATGGTTTATATGGGTGTTCATTAATGTCTGGAATGTCCTGCACTGGAAGTAAACACAATAAAAATGTCAACCTAAAACCCTTGTGTTTACATTTTTTTTTCCAATATATAAAGATAGTTGGCTAAAAATATTTCCCTTTCAGCAAATAAAACATAACAGCAGATGTTATCAAATGTTTTCAAAACATTGTTGAAAATCTTTAAGAGGGTTTAGAAAGGAATCAAGATGAATCACTGGTTTGCAATGTTCCAAAACAAATGAGAGCAAAATATCAGTGTGGGGGTTTATCATTATTTCACTGTTAAAAAAATTCCAGTAAGGTCTTGCAGTGTACCATATATCTGCACATCTATATGGAACCCTTTTTTTGTGCTTAATTTTATTTCCTATTCAATAGACTTTACTCTTCCTTATTTTGTTTCATTTGAATGCATCTTGTAATTTCTTCCCCATGTCTCTCTGTAGTTTGTACCAGCCGCGAACAGCTGCTTAGGCAAGAAGGAAAACAGCCATATCTCCTTGCCTTTGACAGAAGCCAGACTGAGCAATTTTGCTGACCAGAATCGCATCGCTTGTCAGTTCGATACATCCCAATTTTTTTGTTTATGTTATAAATGATGGTGCGTTCCTAAATCACTAATTTAGAGAACAATTTAATTTCCTATTCCTTAATGTTAGGAAAAACAATGTTGGGAAAAACAAAAAGGAAAAGTTAAGGAACAGAGCAAAATGTATGTATACATGCATGTATAAAATGTATGTATTTTTTATTTTTCTTTATGTGTCTTGTATATAGATGTTACAAGTTATATTTTATGATTCAACAATTAATTGCAGGGTTCACGTTTTTTTTAAATAGGAAAAAGTAAATTTAGAAAAAAAATGTTTAAATGTTTAATAAGAAGACAACAGTCATGTTTGTGCCACTTTGTGCAACATATTTAACTTTTTCACTGATGTTAAGAATAAGTAGTGGTGTCACAAGATCAAATCGCTATGAGATTTTTGTCGAGCTGAAAAGTTCTCTGGTGAACTGAGATGTTAGCATGATGGAGCGTGAGGGTGAAATTAGCATTGAAGATTGGAAGCAGGATTGAATTTGAACCACAAATCAAGTGCTTTGCACTCACCTGGTAAGGCTGGCCTCTGTGTTGCACATGTCACTCGGTTGGGTGAGCGGATGTGACGTAACTGGTTTTTTTTTCTCACCAGAGTTCAAAGATTGCTGCGTTATTCATGTCCAAGCAGAGGCTGCAACTACAACTGCAGCCACACAAATTAACCATGGATATTACCACGCAATGGAATATCACTTTAGATGTGTTGAAAGTCGCATTATTGAAGTGCAGTACAGATATGAAACACCACAATCAAACTATTACCATCTTGTAGGACTTTTAGCCGCATTTTGCAACAGGACAGTCTACACAGCTGTTTGACACTATATTCTCTGCACCTACACACATCTCTAAGCGCACACACATACTGAACTGCTGGAGACCTGCCTTCATCATTACCAAACACGTTTATGCTGTACGGGAAAAGCAGACGTTTTCTTTTCATGGTTCAAGTGATCAAATTCCGATTTTTTTTATTTATTTTTATTTTTTTCCCCCCATTTAGCACAGATGGGATATGGCCCATATATGTGTAAGCAGGAAAAAAAATAAATCACATGGTATCAAATTTACTCAATTCAGATTTAGGCCTTGTTCATATCATATTTGGAAATGTATTCGATATAAATCGTAACCGTGATCTCATGTCTGGAGTGTAAGCAGGTAGATCGGATTTTCACCTGTCAATGCGAGTCACACGTCTGTAGTGAATGACGTCAACTCTGACGCTTTCATTTCAGAACAGACTTCAGCAGAGTCCCAAACCTTAAATCTTATATATTAGGACAAAAAAAAAGAAAAAAAAAAAAGAAGCTTTTATAATCGCCATGTAGCACAAGTATTTAAGCATGTTTAACAAGAGACAGAGAGAGAGAGAGAGAGAGAGAGAGAGAGAGAGAGAGAGAGAAAAAAAAAAAAAAAAAAAAAAAAAAGAGCATGCAAAATCCGCCTCACAATATAAACTAATATAAAACTATTTCATACATCACGTGCATAAATCACGCCATGAACATGACATTAAAATAACTACTGGTTTAAAAAAAGCCTAGAGTAAAAGATGGCAAAATGAGAACTTCTGTCATAAACTATTGCAAAACAAATTCTAAAAAATAAAAAAATAAAACCATGCGAACAGAATAAATACAGGAATGGAGAATTTTTTTTTTTTTTTTTTTTTTTAAATAAGCTTTCAGTCAGGGCTTTTTTTTTTTTTTTTTTTCTGGTCATTGCGCCTTTTGCCGTGTGCAGTGTAAATGCAGACAATCGGATACAACTCACATTTAAAAGATGATATATGTAAGCAGGTCATCAAAAAAACTAAAATAATAATAATAATAATAATAATAATAATTCGGATACTGTCACAAAATCCAAATTGACCATCAAGATCTGCAATGTAAATACTCTGAAATTCTATAGGGAAAAAAGCCAGTCAGTAGAGTTTACTATTTTCCATTTATATGTTAACAAATATTTTGCAGTGTTTGCATGTTCATTGCATAGAATTCAATATAAACTAATCTAAAACTATTGAATACATACAATTATATGCATGTTCATTAAAATGGAAGTTGATAAAAAAAAAAAAACACCTAAATTGTTTTGAACTTTGTGATTTTTTTAAATTTATTTTTTAAATAAAAATCTATTTTCCATTCATATTTTAGCAAAATATTTAAATTCTAAGACTATTCCATTCATATGTTCATCATTAAGGATTACTTTAAAGTGTAAAAATCTCGTCTCATTCTCGTGAACCCAACTAGAGTCTCGTCTTGTGGAGTGATCTATTTCTTTCTTGTGGATCTCGTCATGAATATATTAATTTTGCAAAGAATGTATATTACATGTTTAATCCTGACCAAGAAAACCTTATTAGAGCAGGAAAGTAAATATTTAAAGGAAACTAAAGGTTTATGACCCTGACATTCACCCTATATGGTCGTTAGTTACAATTTTTCTCAGGCGACATCTGTCATTTCATGTTTGGATTGGAACCCATTTCAGATTTGGATGTTTGGTGTAATGAGGGTAAGTGTTTATATACAGAGCTTGATTAGAGAGTGTACAGGTTTGGGAATTAGAGCTCAATTGAATGTGATCAGAGGTGTTCCCCTTGAGTTGATAACTAACAGTTTTGTTGAATAATCAACTAGGGCATTGACTTTTAATCAATCTGATTTGTATGAAAACAGGCCAAGGAATGCCTATGAAATTGGCAAGTGCAGCTGTAAAAAGGAGTGCCTTTTTATACGGAGTATAAAAGGCTGCCTTGTGAGAAAGCTTGTTAGCCAACATTTCTCTCGAAGAGCTAGCAAGCTCAAGTGCAAGCTGGATACCAGTGAAAAAACAATGCATTCAGTGGTAGTCGAGTTAGACTTTCTCCTGTACCCGAGCACTTTGCTGGAATTCTTTTTCAAACTTTTGTCACAAAAAAAGCAGACCTAAGAGCAACGCGGCTGGCAAACATGTTTTTCTAAAGATGTGCCAGTCATGCATTTCTGGATGTGGGGCTTTTCTTTCTCCGGATGACAGTCGTAATGTTATGTTACATGTCTGGCTACAGCATGCAATGCAGTTCTTGTGAGCAGCTCATGCCTACACTGCGTGGGTCTCACTGTGGCTGTGCTTTGACCGGGCTTTGGATGTGTGTAGTATGACCTTTGGGGTGGTCGTGCGCTTGCTTAATAACTCTGGCGAACAGATGTCCATTGCGGCATCAGAGGGTGAACTGTCTGTAATCGAAGAAAGCATGGGGTGGCACACCCTCCCAGGCGCTCATGGCTTCAGCTTGATTTGGTTATAATGGCTAAGCTTGGATGAATGTGTGTTATGCAAGGCTATGTCAACTAGACAGGGAGGGAACTCTTCGAGTCCACTGTCCCCTTTTTGGGGGTGCACAAGGAACTTCAGGCATAGCTGGCAATTTTCTCCACTCAGACCTGGATCTCCTCGCCCATCATTGCCCTCAATTCTCACCCTACACTGTTGCGGGCCAGGCCGGTTCTGCTCTGCATGTTTGGCCCCAAGGGGCCCTGACTGAGATGCGCTTGGGTGTTCTCTCCCAGTGATATTGCATGAAGACCCCTCTCCCACCAAGTCAGCCATCCATGCCCTGGTGAGAGTGATGGCTGTTTTGGTGGTCCAGGAATGCCCAGCTCTGCAACACTGTCAGGGACATTACCCAGGAGTTCTCAGCAGTGAAGGAGCAGCCAACTGCAGTGAGCATGTGCCAGTGGCCAAAGAGGACTTCTAAGCTTCCGTTCACCTTTGCACAAACTGCTCCTTGCCTAAGGCTGGGGCTGGTGTTTAGATTTGTACAAGTTTACATACTAGGAGACTTTAGCAAAACTGACTTCAAGTTCAAGGTTGAAGTCACCAGCTATGAGGAAAAAGCCGCCGCCTTGTTATTTGTATGTTGTTTGCTGATGGCATTGTAAAGTTCCAAAATGCATGCGTGTTTGCTTAATGGGAACAGAGACACTATGTCCCCTTGCCACATGAGCTGAATCCAGATGTGCTGGCTCTTCAGCAAGTAGTCTGTGCTTCTTCTCAACACAGCCTTTTATACTTCTGATTGCAGAGTGACTACACCTGTATGAGCTGCACTCGCCAATTTTCACAAACTGTAATTGTGGGACATTTTTAAGCTTCAAACTTTAAAGTGTGTAAACCTTTTTGGAGTATAATGTGTTTTTTCAACCACTTGGGTTGACCAATTTTTTTTTTGTGTTTTACATTCAAATGAGTCTTAAATCAGATGAGTCACTAGAAGCATGGCATTTAAAATATGTTACTTAATCTCCTTTTACCACCATAAGGATTTCTAAAGGACTTCATACATTTTTCCGACTAAAGATAACTGTGCTTTGCTAGTGTAGCAAATTGGCTCAAAGTGAATTTGAAGGGGGCTTCAAAAGAATCGACTCTTTAAATCCAAACAAACGAATCATCCATCGATAGTTCGAACGGACAGTTGACTTCAACTATGGCTATTGCTATCAAACATAAAAACCCATGTTTAAGCAGGGTAACAAGATTTTAAAGGCATTAGATTTAGAGAAGTTTAAGGCATTAGATTAATACATTTGCACAGGCACCTTTCTTTATACAAAATGAAACTTTATTGAACAGAAACTAACACAAAGAAGAGTAAAGGAAGAAAAATAAGAGTTTGAGAGGGTGTAATCTTGTAAGACCAAACCAAGCGAACCAAAAATAATCAATTTAACTCTATGGTTTTTAGGGTTACATTTAATTTACACCAGTTCAGTGGTAATCTGGAGGCGTTACTTGCGTTTCTTGTGTGATGTGAAGAACTCCCTCTGTTGAGCTGGGTTCCCACCTGGTTAGCTGGTGGTCGGCTCTTTGTTTTGTGAGGCTTGGAGTAAGGTGGAATCTGACGTTTCAAGTTTTGAGGTGGCAAAAGGACTAGTTGTGTTGACTTCTGATTTCGCAGTGCACTAAACTTAACTAGACTCTTGACAGAAATGAAAGAAAGAAAGAAAAGTAATGGAGATGGGAACTTTTGTGCTGTTATCCCATTTTTGCCAGGGTCCACGCCTGCTCCCTGGACCTGAAGAGAATCTGTCCTGAGCTGGAACAGAACAAATCTCTTTGCTGGGGTCTGTGTCGGTTCTCTTCTTGGCGGTGGCCTCAGTCACCAGTTTTTAATAAGGATGGTTTTGTACCACCCTCAGGGGCTGAGTTGACCAATGAGAAATTTACCTTCCCAGGGCACGTTTTATAGTCCTTTGTTGGGAAGCTTGGTGATTTGAATATGCATTCTGGGTGAATGCTGATGCAGAAATCTTTAAAGTTTCTTAAAATATTTATATTTTGCACACGTATTAACATAAAATGTAAACGATAATTTAGTACACCAAATTAGCTTTGCAGGGACATCAAACATGAACCATCTATGACAGTCCGGCCTGATTCCGTCTTATAATGTGATATTTATAGCTTGCTAGCTCTGTCAGAATAAATAAACCATACAACTTTAAAAATGTAATTCCTCCCTTTACACTTGATGTCAGCACCGTTATAATGCTATCTGCCTCTGCACTTGTGATGCAAACTTTTCTCCGCTTATTACTTGCCATGGCGACTGAAAAAAAAAAAAAAAAAAAAAAAAAAAAAAAAAAAAAAAAAAAAAAAAGTTGACAGTGAGGGCAGCCGTTTTCAGAAGCAGTGAGAATTACAATACTTTTCTGAAAATTGAGGCAATTGTTTTTGTCTTATTTGTAAAGAGACGTTTGCCTTGTTTAAGTATTTCAATGTTACGAATCCAAGCATGCCAAAATATACGACAAGCTAACAGGGAGTGTGTGTGCTGAAAAAGTGAAACAACTCTCAAGCTGCTCTGGCATCACAACAGCGATTCTTCATGCGGGCCTGTGAGTCAAACGAAAACATCACCAAAGCCAGCTACGAAGTGGCCATGTTAATAACTAAACTTGGCAAACCTTTTACTAAGGTATGTTTGTCAAAGACTGTATCATGAAAATAGTGGAGAACATTCGCCCCGAGAGAAAGCAAGAATTTATGAATGTTTGCCTGGCTCAAAACACGATGGCTTATCAGTAGATATTCTGAGACAGCTAGGGGACAGAGGAGTGCCTTTTGATTATTTCTCATTAGCCTGCGATGAAAGCACTGATGCAGTTGACACTGCACAACTGCTGATTTTTTTTAAAGAGGAGTTGACGACAACATGAACGTGTCAGAAGAGCTGCTTGACCTCAAAAGCCTTAAAGGGCAAACCAGAGGAATGGATTTATTCATTTCTGTTTGTGAAGCTGTCGATAATATGAAACTACCATGGAGTAAAGTTTCTGGGATCATTACTGATGGCGTGCCTGCCATGGCTGGTGAGCGAAGCGGATTATTCACTCTGATCTGCAATAAAGTCAGTGAAGAAGCAGCTAACGCTATTAAAATTCACTGTATCATTCACCAGCATGTATCATTCTCTGGGATGTTATGAAACCAGTGGCAAAGATAATTAACTCCATTCGCTCAAAAGCTCATTGCCACCGACAGTTTCAGCAGTTTTTACATGATATCCAGGCTGAGTATGGTGACGTAATATATCACAACAATGTGAGGTGGCCAAGTGTGGGGTCCGCACTGCAGCGATTTTTCTCTCTCAAAGAGGAAATTAGATATTTTTTTGATGAGAAGAGACAACCAATTGAACAACTGTCCAATCCTGTATGGCTGGCAAATCTGGCTTTTTTGGTTGACATAACGAAGCATCTAAATGAGCTGAATGTTAATCTTAAAGGATAAAATGCAGTGGTAAGCCAGCTATACGCTCACATCAAGGCCTTTGGAACCAAACTAAAACTTTTCCAAAGACACTTGTCCCTAACAGAGCTCTGCACCACGTACTTCCCAGATTTGAAAGAGGTCAACACCAGCAGTGTTCTCTTGTTGACTTTTACCGGAAGCTAGACAAAGGCAGGTTTCCTGAAATGCGGTCGTTCGCTAAGAAAATGCTGAGCTTATTTGGGTCCACATATTTGTGTGAGCAAACATTCTTAGTCATGAACTTAAACAAGAACCTATTGAGATCAAAGATGAGTGACTCCCACTTGTGTCATTTTACGCATCTCAACCACTGCCCTCAAGCCAGACCTCGTCTCTTTACTAAAATCTAGGTCCCAGTATCACCCTAATTATTAATGCCACGTGTTCTTTAACAGTAACAAGCCTAAAGAACACTAATACAATGCACTAAAGCAAACTTGTTTCATTAAACTCTTTAATATAATTCAGTTATAACTGTTGATATAGTTCATAGTTTAGTATATTTACAGGTGTTTATTTCTTGTGGTGGCAAGTGATTTTCCTAGTTGTGGGATTTATAAAAGTATAATCTTCCTGTAGTTATGCAAACTTTGGCTTCCAGAAAGATCTTGTAAAAGACAAGGGCAAAATTCACTTGTTTTAAACTTTAATGATAACAGACCACTTTGCATTACTTATAACTCCTGTTTAAAATGTTCATGAGGCAAAGATGGTTATCAAACTTATGGAAATGTAAGGTATTTTATACAGTTTGTTCAATTTTATCTGACTCTCCAGATATGGATGAAAAGCAGAATTAGAGTTGTTCACGCATGCCTGAGTGGCTTATATTTGATTATATTGCCATTTGAAAAATAAAGATAATTGTGACAATGAAAACTGTTTTATAACAGTGTGTATTTTCATGTAACATTTGTGGTGAAAAAAAAAATTATAATAATAAAATGTCAGAAGGAACTATTGGCCCACGGGCATCTTCACTTTATCAATTTTGGCCCTCTTTGCAAAAAGTTTGGACACCCCTGATCTATGATCTTGTTTAGCTGTGGTAGAATTAAACATTAATTGCAGGAGTATTAAAACCATAATATTAATACATGAGCAAGATACTTGTTGCAAAACACCCGATTACACATAGAGGAAATAAAGGGTTACATGGAAAAAAAAAAATCATAAGTCTTAAGCAAGCTGTATAGGAGCTTGACCCTGTCTCTGTTTTTTTTTTTTTTTTAAGCGCATTCCTTTCATGTCGTAAATACTTTGGAATTGTATTACACACTGACTACCCAGTCTTTTCTGGGTAGGAGAGGCTAACTGTGTATTATTTGTTGAATAAAGCAAAAAAATGATGTCTGATTGGCCACATCCGTGACACTAAATTGATGTACAGACTACTCACATGGTTCATTGAAAATTTACATACATTTTAGGAGTTATTCATATATTCATAGGAGACATACATTCATAGTAGAAAAATGAGCCACTTGCATCAATTTGACTGATATCCTGAGACATGTCTGAACTGCCTGACTATATCCTGTTTATGTCTGCACATGCAGTAACGCCTGTCTGATTGTTAAAGAATCTGCAGTTTCCTGGCAGATGTTGTCTGTAATTCTCTCTCTCTCTCTCTAGCTTCTCCCAGAACATCTGCATACATTGGCAGTTCAGGGAAATTGCTCTTTATGAAATAAAATATGAATGCACAATAAAGCAAAGTGGTGTTTTTTTTAAGAGCTACTCTTTTATACAACACATATTTATTGATTGATTTGTTTATTTATTTTAGAAAATGTATAGAGACATAGAGAAATTCTTTACTACCCTTCCATTAAAGAAAGGAAAAACCCACAGTGGTCACTAAAATAATTTGAAATTGACAGTTAATAAAAAAATACTGAAAACTATTTGGACAAATTTATGATACACTTTACTTAATATTTTGTTGCAC
The DNA here is from genome assembly GCA_903798125.1 of Danio choprae. Lineage (NCBI taxonomy): Eukaryota > Metazoa > Chordata > Actinopteri > Cypriniformes > Danionidae > Danio > Danio choprae. The sequence goes on along the minus strand of CAIGQW010052771.1, from coordinate 2,688,222 downwards.
AACCATTTGAGTCACCCACTGTAATTAATCACTTTATGTAACTCTCAATGAGACTGCTGCACTAGTCGACAGGTAAGTTGACCCACTTCTTAAGAGCAAACTGTTCAAATTGTCTCATGTTTGAAGGGTGCCTTCTGAAAACTGCATGCTACAGCTCTTTCTACAAATGTTCAGTCGGAATTAGATCAGGGCTCATAGAAGGTCACTTTAGAATGCTTTTCCTAAGCCATTCTGGGGTGTTTTTAGCTGTGTTTTCAGGGTCAGTATGCTGCTGGAGGAGATTCTGTGATTAAGACTAGGCATTCTGACACTGGGCAGCACATTTCACTCCAAAAATCCTTGATAGTCTTGAGATATTATTGTTCACACAGCACAGATTCAAGACACCCTGTGTCAAATGCAGCAATGTCAATTTTTTACCTCAAATATTACCCGATAGTGGAATCTTACACTGATGTAACTAGACCCAGAAATTCTTTGGAAGTTGTTCTGGGCTCTTTAGTTTAATAACATTCATATTATCCATCTTTTTGATTGGTCATTCATTTTCGTGTTTTTATCATATCCAGGTTAGTTACAGTCCTGTGGACCTTAGACTTCTGAATAGCATGTGCAACTGTTGTCACAGGAACATCAATCTGCTTGGAGATGGTCTTATATAGATCTTTTACCATTTAGATGCCAGTTTAAAATGTTCTTTCTAATCTCTTAAAATAGAAACACTGACTGATTACAAGTTTGAAAACACATGTGATTTCCTTTAGTCAAATTATAACCAATATTAGTTAGAGTTAATTAACCAATTAGAGTTAAAATTGATTTGACCAGGTCAGTTTAATAAGTTTGCTGTTTTAATGCTTCTGTATTTGATTTACATTAGTTTACTGCCATACATTTTTTTTATTAATCATTACTTTTGTCAATTTCATGCTATTTCAATGACTACTGTGGGTTTCTTTCTTTAAACACTTTTGTCCACTTCTGTACATTAATTGCCATTTTTATATGACAGTATTTATCAGCTGCTGTGTAGTTTCCTCTGATTGTTTTATTATCGTATAAAAAAATAAAATAATAATGAAAGGGCTGGGTCTCCATCCTTTGCACGGAGTGCTTTCAGGCTCACTTCCTGGCCCCAAAATGGAGGGGTAGGATGCTTGGCCACATAACTGAGCCGGGGTCTCAGTATAACATGTGGGCAGGCTGGGCCAACTTCCAGGCATGATGATTCTGGCACTGAGCAAAAATGCCTCCAGATCTCCAACCCTCTGTATCAATGCCAACGCAACCAGCAGAGAAATCCATGCATTATATTTGAGTGAAAGTTATGCGACTAAAAAGTCTGTGCGAGTCTAAATGGCAAGATATATTTGGTATAGGTATTCCTTCTTAAATTTTATAGAGAACTTCATATAAAATTCCAGTAGATAAAAGATCTGAAGATCTACAGTGGAGGATCGTACATGAAATATTAACTACAAATAAAGGGCACATTCAGTTACTAGTTTTGCTAATACTTGCCCACTTTGCTCAGAGATGGAAACTTTTTTTCAAAGTCTAAAAGGTTAAAGCCACTTTTTCAGTTATCAAAACAATGGTGGGTCATATTTTCAGCTAAGAAGTGTTTATTTATGGTCCTAATGCAAAGTCTTTGGCTTACCAGAGTGACTGAGCAGGTTGGAGATGGCAGGAGATTTCCAGAAGCTGGTTTGGAGATGAGAACAGGGAGACAACACACATGGATTAGATGTGGGAAATCGGGAATGCTGTAGCATTGAGCGGGTTTAATCACTGGGAGTGAGTCCTATCCGTCTTGGAGACCAAACAATGAGTGAGTGAGAATGGGTGCTTATATCCAAAGAGGTGCTGATTAGGAATGGTGATCAGGTGTGTAAGAACTCAGAACTCTGATTGGGTTCGGTTATTAGGGGGAGAGCCTGGTGTATCTGTGACACTTTCTATGTATCTTTCTCTCTGTGTGTGTGAGAGGTGTATGGAGAGTGTGCAGCTGAGGTGTGTGTAACAAGTGTTTGAAAACTCTTTCTAAACTTTTCTATCTTTGATGTTGTTAATAGTTGTAGTGTGTGATTTTTTTGGTGATATTAGCATGGGAGCATTTTGCGCTCCCAGTTGTTGTATTGATAGTATGACAACGCCGTGTGCAGAGAGCCTGGAGTTTTTAACAAGGCGTCACTGAATTAAAGTTGATACAATGGGCAAACATTCAATCGCCATTGTGAATGAACAGTGCGGTTCTTTTAATTTGTCAAGACAATCGAACTAGCGAATTTGTTGGTGGATAGTGGCATAAAGATTGGTACCATTTTTTTTTTGGTGCTACCACTTTCAATGCCTTCAAAAGAAGTTACATTGTGAAATGTGCCACCATTTATTAAGAAAGAGGTTCTAGTTGGCATGCTTTCAAGGTATGGTAAACTTGTTTCTACAATAAAAAGGATCCCGATTGGCAGTAAGTCCTCATTTTTGAAACGTGTTTTTTTTCAGACATTAAGTTTATATGGTACTAAAAGACAACGTTAAGGAAACTTGAATTGACTCTGAATTTTTGCTATGATGGATTTAACTATGTGATTTACATTACAACAAAAACGATGAAGGTCACCTTGTTCGAGCTTGTCCAATAATGGTTGGAAAAGCAGACGAAACTGTAATTTCTGTTGTTGTAGAAAGTAAAAAAGACAGAAACGAGGAAATGCCTGGTCCAAGTAATGTTGGGACATCAGTTGATCAATTAAAAAAACAAGTAATTTAGGCGAAAGTATGTACAAGAATCTTAGGAACAGAAAATGTAAGATTCAGAACAGAAATGTCAGAATGTGACAAGAGTGAAATTTGAATTGGCAAAAAAGAAATTGGACAGAATGTCATGGTGAAAAACAAGTAAATAGAACAATAATCAGATGAGCCAGACTGATACAGAGAGTGAAAGTGATATAATGTTGATGGCATTAAATCCTTTCTAAAAACAACAAAACATTTGTAAAAAGTTAAAATAGAGGAGTATTTATTGGATGTGATAAAATTAATAGAGAAGGTTAAAATCTTCATAAGCAAAAGCTGTTTCACAAAGCAGGACGTATATCGTCTAAAAATATCCTTACAAAGATGAGTTCCCAGTCAGGTGGGATAAATGAAAACAGTTAGAAAGGATATCTTAGTTTATTGAGTGGTGTTGGTTTTTGTTTGTTTTGTTTTGTTTTTGGTTTTTTTTGCTGTTTTATCCTTGATGGGAGAACTTGCTCCTTTAAATTATAATGGAACAAGAGATTATAAGAAAAGAGCTCAAATATTTGGATTAATGAAATTTAAAAGAACTGATGTCTGGTTTTACAAGAGACTTGTAAGGATGGCTAAATCTCTCCATAATATTAAACCCTGAAAACTGTTATGGAATTCCACACGAGGCAAGACCACGAGAATGGTCAGGTACTAAAACAATAAACTTTCTAATCTGAGAAGAAGATCAGCTAGGAAACCAGTTCTCAAACTGTTCCAGTCACCCATCTCTGTTCCATGATCCTCTCTCTGCCCTGGACTTTACCTTTTCCACCAGAGCTGCCACTCACATTCCACACAGAATGTCCAAGTTTTTAATATGGTGTATCTAGTGGCTCTGTATTCATGTTTGGTGTCATTTTAAATGTCTCTGTGTAATTGCTAAAGTAGTTTTAATTTCACTGTAATATTTTACAATTTCCCCTATATCTGTTTATTTGTGTTTTGACTTTGATAAGATTTTTGCCAGGAAAATGGTCTTCACCTCAACTCAAGACCAAGCAAGGGTCTTTGTGAGGCTTTTATTATATTGAATTTATGGTGATTTGAGTATTTAAGGGAAAAATGCAGAAGGATTCTGTAGCCAGGATACCCCGTTGCAGTGTTGAGTCTCTGAGCTCTGCATCAAGGCTTATATAATATACTTCTACGTACTTCTAGACAGTCAGGTATTAATCTCTAACTCTTAAATGTATCTTTGGGTAATTGATGTTGTACATTTATAAATTGGCTTATTTTGTTTAATTATGTGAATTTAAATGGAAAATCTTTGCCTGACAAATAAATGTAAATTCTTGTTTAACTATAAAATCTCCTGAAATCTTTGTAACTAGTAGATTGTTTAGGATGATATTTCCCCAGCCTATGACCAGGATTGCTTATACATTCAGGCTCAATAGATGGAGCATTAGAGACCTGTTGATTTCTGACAATCACTGACTTAGTATGATATAATCTAGTAGCTAAATTGAACTTTCTTTATGTATGAGCAAGCATGGAGCGGCCTAATATTACTTATATTACTAATATTAAAGGAAATTAGTTTACAGTTATATCCTCTATTTAAGAACCAGAACTGGCGAGGATGTGTCCATGAGTGTCCATGAAGAGAAGTAATATACCCCCCGGGAACGAGGGCTAAGTAAGAAACGTTTCGTTCCTCAGCGGGAGGAGAACTCTAATACTATGTGGAAAACTTTCACTATGGGGAAATGTATGGAAAACGCCACAGTGGAACCTTACCACGTCGCTGGTGAGAGGTTTGCAAGGCTCCAGCGTGAGCGCACCATCATCACCAGAGACACAGCCCTCCAACGTGTCCCCTGGCCCTAACTTACCTTACTTACCTGTGAAGCACTTAAAGGCTTATTTATATTTTTTGGGGAGTCGTAAAAAATAGACCAAGTTAAGTTCTAGGAATTTTACAATATGACAGTACGTTGGGAAACCGTGCCAGTCTTGAATGGGAGGACGCTGCAGAGGCTACCTGCTGCCCAAATGGGGACACCTGGTGGCAAAAAGACATATGGACTAACCCTGGGAAGGGGGAGTATACATATGAAGGATGGTTAGCGGGAAGAGAAGACATGGGCCCCCCTGGAGAGGGGGGGACTATACCATGGCTGAGTAAAGCCCATGGGATTGCCAGTAGTGATCGCGCATAGCAGGCACCTAAACCCACAACGCGGGTTGACCAAATGGGCATGCCAACAACGTAATGGGCCAGGCACTTAACTTCTCTGCTGAGTCAGGTGCTGGGGGCCTCAGAGGAACTCTGTAGGGTTCGCCAAATGGGGAACCCATCTGAGCAGAGCAAGAAAGGTGCATGTATCTCTGTGTTAGAGAGAAAGGCGCAGCAAGCGTGTCACAACACCACACCGAATTTCCTCATTCTCTGGCATTATCCAGCACACTTGAGGAAACTGGCTCCACTCAAAGATTATAAAATCTTGCGAATGTACTAAGTGTCGCCCAGCCCACAGCTGTACAGATGTCTGTTAGAGAGGCACCATGTGCTAACACCCAAGTGTATGCGATACTCCTAGTCTAGTGCGCTCTCACTCCTGGGGAACATGGCTCGCCCTGGCACTGATAAGTGAGAGAGAAGGCATTCACTATCCAGTGGGCCAACCTCTGTTTGGATGCGGCACTTCCCTTCTGCTGACCGCCATAACAGACAATAGGCTGCTCAGAGGATCTAAAGCTCTGAGTGCAGTCCACATAAAATCGCAGAGCGTGAACGGGACACAGCAAAGAAAGGGCTGGGTCTGCCTCCTCTAGAGAGTGAGCCTGTGGTGAACCTGCAAGCGCTGCCCAAAAAGGGTGTGGTTGGAACCTTGGGCACATATCCAGGCAGGGTCTCAGGATATTGTGAGAGTAGGCTGGCCCAAATTCCAGGTACGAATCACTGAAAATGCCTCCAGGTCCCCGACCCTCTTGATTGATGCCAACGCAACTAGCAGAGCTGTCTTCACGGACAGAAATCTCAAGGATACTGAGTCGAGTGGTTCAAACGGATCTCCGTGTAGGCTCGTGAGCACTACAGAGAGATCCCAAGAGGGCATGAAAGGGGGGCACCTCTGAGAAACCAGATGATGAAGTTATGACTTTCCACTGTGCTACCATATACTGTGTCAAGATGAGCAGAAATGACAGCGACGTAAACCTTCAGTGTGGAGGGTGACAGCCTCCGCTTTAACCTATCCTGAAGGAAAGAAAGCACAACGCTGATCTGGCAAGTCTGGGGGTATTCTCAGAGAGAAGCTTGTGAAGGCAGCAGTTTAGAACAGGCAGATCTAGGATTGGCCGTAACCCACCACTATTTTCCTCATCTCGGCTGGAGGAACCGGCTGCATCCTTCCCCAGGAGGACAGAAATCACCTCACGCAAGACGGGCGGACACAGGGCTGACCCTGGTGATGTAGACGCCCGTGAACTTACGAGGCAGTTTGACAAACTAAATCGTGTGGCAGAGTCTGATCGTGCGAATAAGCTATTGCGACGGGCTAGGCAACGCTAACCAGGCTGGCAGAGCTCGCGCAAGTGGCATTATTGACACGATCATTGGGCAGCACAGAATGGGAGAGCTCACCCCAGGAGCCATGGGGTCCTGAGGAAGAGCAGGAGGCAAGAAATTAACTCTCCCCTTTCTCCCAGGGTCCTGTTGGGTGGTTGGGAGTGCGAGAGAAGGGAGCCCATCCTCTAACACACTCGGAGCCCATGGCGAGGTGCATGATCCTGCGAGCTGGAAGGCATAGTGTCCCAGACTGGCAGTGTTTGGGCTGTCACATCCGGAGAAGTGAAAAAATGCTCTTTTATTAAGGAATTCGGTGGCCGCCGGCCATGAGGCCACCAGACTGGTGTTGAAAAACACCATTTGATGGTGTCCCCAGCCCTCCACCGGGGAAAGAGCAAGTCCCCTCTTCTCTGGATGGCCCGTCTCAGGGTCGCTTCATGGTCCATTTGCCGGACTTAGCGACAGCCTGGGGCGGGGGCGATGCATGCCTGCGGGGTGCTCAACACTGTTACTTCACCAGAGGAGCGGGCGGGGGTAGCAGAGCAGGTCTTGAAGCACTTTGGCAAAGAGCAGCCTAAGTGGATGGTTTGGCTGGAGCAGCTGTGTTACGACCCTGCCGATAGATGACCTCACCCATTGTACTCTACTGCTCTTTCAGTGAATTCACCAACGGTGTCGCTCGCCGAACAAGCCAGCCTGGGATATGGGTGCGTTAAGAAAGTAAACTTTGTCAACGTCATGCATATCTGCCAGGTTTAGCCAGAGCAAGCCAGTTCAAAACTAGTTTGAACTTGTATATAGGCCTACCTTTAGTAAATCACCATGGAATAAGCGGGATAATGGTTTGCTGAGCGTCAAAGGATTTTAATGCACTTTGAGGAGGCAACCACACTCCACTAACGCTTAGTGTAATCCTTTTCCTCCATTAAAATCCTATATATATATATATATATATATCAGAATCAGAATCAAAATGGGTTTTATTGCCAAATGTGCTTACACACACAAGGAATTTGTTTTGGCTACAGAAGCTTCCAGTGTACATAAAGTGAACAGTGACAACACAAAATAAATATGAAAAAGACAACAAACATTAAACAGAGATGCAATCAGTCAAAAAGCTCTGCATGTTGAATTGTATGTACAGATTTGTTATAAATATACAAGTTATAAGGTGCTGTGTACAACTGCGTAGAAAAAGTATTGCACTGTAAATTGTTATAAGGTGCTGTGTACGAGTGCGTATGAGAAAGTATTGCACATTTATTGCACAGTAGTAGAATATTTAACTGTTCATGAGGTAGATGGCCTGAGGAAAGAAACTTTTCCTGTGTCTGGCTGTTTTTGTGCTTGGTGCTCTGTAGCGCCTACCAGACGGTAACAGTTCAAACAGGAAGTATGCTGGGTGTGAGGGGTCCAGAGTGATTTTGTAAGCCCTTTTACTCACTCTGGAAGAGTACAGTTCTTGAAGTGTAGGAAGGGTAGTGCCAGTGATTCGTTCAGCTGTCCGGATTATTCGCTGTAGTCTGCGGAGGTCAGTTTTGGCAGCTGAGCCAAACCAGACGGTGATTGAAGTGCAGAGGATGGATTGGATGACAGCTGAGTAGAACTGTACGAGCAGCTCCTGGGGCAGGTTGAAC
>CAIGQW010052771.1:2647806-2675269 GCA_903798125.1 Danio choprae | reverse complement strand
TAGAGACCTGTTGATTTCTGACAATCACTGACTTAGTATGATATAATCTAGTGGGTAAATCAAACTTTCTTTATGTATGAGCAAGCATGGGGCAGCCTAATATTACTTAAAGGAAAATAGTTTACAGATATATCCTCTATCTAAGAACCAGAACTGGCGAGGATGTGTCCGTGAGCAGATGTAACTGGCTAGCATACTGACTCTAAGCGACTTTGGGTAAACGATGAACCATTAACTGAAAATAAGGATTTATTGGGTTAATCAATCTAAATTAGACGTAATCACAATCTGTAAGGTGATCGGCTTGAATTAGATGAAAATCAAAATTTTAACTATTATGAATTGGAGTCAGATTAAATTCGGAGTTGGAAACAAATTAAAAATAATTTGAATAAATAAAAAGATTTATTTTCACATGTGCTAAAAGGCTTACACGCATTTAACCTTCACCCATGCTGTTAGTTCCGTCATAGGATTAATAGATGGACCCTTATATCACTAACGTCTGCTGTTTGTTTATTCATTTACATTTAGTCATTTAGCAGATGCTTTTGTCCAAAACGACTTACAGTTGACGAGGCATTCAGCGATTCAACAAGAAGTGGTAATACACACAAGTGCTAGTTATACAAATTAGTTTGCTTATACTCAGAGAATTTATTGCTGGAGTAAAAAAAAAAAAATCCACTTCAATATACCTGTCTGTCTAATTCTATCTCTGTGTCTTGAGTCTGACTACACGTTACACAAATACATACACAAATAAGAATGGGAAAAAAAGACTAATTAAGCATTAGATAAAAAAGATATAGGAAAAAATGCAATATGCTGTACATCTGTACAGTCATTCAGATTATTTGTAATGGTTCTGCCTAGTTTTGTCCACTGGCTGACTCTGTGTTTATGACAAGCTAATACATGCTTTGGTGCTGTTGATATCAGACTGGAGTTCTCTCCCATAAATATGCCATACTTTTTCTGTATTTGTTAAAGATGTTAGATTTGGTGTAATTCCCTAATTGCGCTATAATAATTGATTACTGTAGATATTTCACTTGACCAATAGATGGCAGAATACGAATACTAAACAAGCAATAGCTTTACCTAATCAATTCATTCATTCTTTCCTTTTCCGTTTTTCCTAAATTAAGTCTCAAATATAACAATAAAAGCATTTCGAGTCGAAGCCAGTGAAACACCCTGGATAGACCCTTTAACCCTTACAAATCTTTAATAAGTTCAAATCTAACAATAATGCCCATTTTCACCTAGCAAAATAAATGAGTAAATAAACACATAAACCAGGTTATGGTGAGAAAAAAAATATTTAACAAGAAATAAAGTAACAGTACACAATAAAAATGCAACTGTTTCCAATAGTCACAATTATAAGACAAAATCAAAATGTTCAGAAAAGACAGAATTATGAGATAAAAAAAACCAACTGATGTAAAGTAATAATTTTGAGTCACAATTGAGATATAGAACGTTTTAAGTTTTAAGCTGTTTTAAGATCAATGTTAAAATTATTAATGAGTCTATGAGATATGAAATCATTATTGTGAGAAATGTGCAATTGTGAGATATACAGTTACAATTATGAGATATGATGTTACAATGCCGAATAGTTAGAACTGCAAAAACAAAGACTTTAATATTAACCAAGGCAGAAATGCATATAAAATCTGAATTATTTGCATTATCAACACAGATATCTATTTGCAAAAGTGCAAGTATTTCATGGACTAACAGCTGCAATGTCAGTTTCTATCTACTTCCTTTTCTCAAGCCACCCACTCACAATGTTTTGATCAGAGGGCCGTGGGAAGAGCATGCATGAAAAGGTTATGATCTCTACCCACAATTAGTTTGTGTCCGCATCCTGCTCTAAAAACACCGGAATGAAGATGAAGACATCACATGTCTTCCTCTGGACTGGATTTCCTGCCTTCCGCACAAGTCTGTTATAAAATGACATTAAAACTAATATATCCAGAACTAGGTGAACAGGTAATTTGATTCTCACAAACTTTAGGAAAATCCACTCAGCTCAGCCAAGGATAACAGAGGGATCGCCAACATTTAAGTTCAGCTTCGTGTGAGTTGGGTTAAACTTGGGTTATATTTGTCATTTACCCTACTTAAACCCATTCTAATGTATTGTCAATGCTGGTTTGTTTGGAGAGCCCCGTGAACCATGTGAGATAACCAGATGGCAGCTGTGGTTCTCAACTCTTAATCATGCATCCTCATTTCTTTTACTCGCTTCCTTCCCTCAGAATGCAAAGAAAGGCCCCAAGGAAAAAAAATGGGAAGATAGATGAATTAAATCAAGTAAAATGATATATCCTCACTTCCTTTAGTGTCACTACAAATTGTCATCATTTAATGAATGGCACTTGAGCAATGATACACAGGTAGTTAAGAGATAGTTAACCTAAAAATTAAAATGCACTCAATGTTGTTTTTTTTTTACAGTTTCTTTAATTTTGATGTACTCTTATAACTATAAAATGCACCTTCCAACAAAAATAAATAAATAAATATATATATTAAAAAAAAATATATAGAAAAATGTGGTATTTTGTAAAGGTTGAAACTATCATAATTTAAATAATTATCTGTAGTATCTGAGACTGTCTATGTCCAAGCTAAATACAGTGGTAGGGTCATTGTTGATTGATGACACTTTGAAGTGACACTAAAGCAAGTGAAAATATGTCATTTTTACATCATTCAATTCCTAACACACAAGAAACACTCAGAGCCAAGTGAATAAATTGGCGAAGCCCCTGCAACAATATCTAGGTAAAAGGTCAACAGTGATCTGGAAGGCAATAGAGACAGGAAAACCACAGTTGTTGGCAGTAAGGGCAATAAAAAAATCCTTCACTTGAAAAACTTTATAATGAAGTGGCTTCCTATTATAAAGAACCACATGCATGTTCTCCCACTGCTAACAGCTTTTGCATCTGTTTAAAATTGCTGTCCTTCTGAATCGTTTTTCCCAGTTTGTGACAGAATAATTTCTTTTTTTTGTAATGGTAATTCTTCATGTAAAATGTGCAGGCTGTTAAAATAATTTCAAGTTAATTTTTTGTATTTTTTTATTTTGATAACTTTTTGGTCAGTTCACATGCATTACAGGAAGAAAAAAATGAAGGAGAAATATAAAGGGAATACAGAGAGGGCTAAGAGTAAGATGTAGAATAGTCTGTAATGGCTTTCAGAACAAACTGAAAGTCTATGTGTGATCTTGTATTTGTATTATTAATTGTCTCCAACAAATGTCTTATACAAATCAAACATTTAGGAAAACATTTAGGGCATGGAGAAAGAGAAACATATGCAGAAACAGAACTTTCTTCAAATTATATCTCCAGGAAGATTAAAATTAGCTGGATACATATATACAGTGCTCCGCATATATGCACCCAAGTGAAAATAAGTTTGCTTGAGTACACTAAAAGTATACTATACAATACAAGTAAGTACATTTTAAGTACAATATCTTTTTTTTTACTAAATAAAGTTTAAAGAAAAAATACACTAAAATATACTAATTAAAAGTATACTTTAACTGAAATAGTACTTAAGTACAACTGTGAAAGTATACTAAATACCACTGATATTTAAATTGACTTTTGGTATATAGCAAAGTATAGAAACTACTTCAAAAATATGCTATTAGTGTATTTCTTAAAAGTATAAAAATACTTCAAAGTTAGTACACTTTTTTCATAGTTATCGGAAGTATAAATTAAATTGAACTTTTAAAAATATATTTAAATTGATTTTCAGTAGCAATGAAGTGTACTACTTCAAAAATATAAGTGTATTACTTAAAAGTATCATTTGAATGCATTTGAAAGTATAAATGTAATTACATTTTCCCTATGTGACACTTAAGTACACCTAAAATAATGCACTAATTACTACTACCTAAAAATGCATTCAAATACATTTTATATAAGTACAGTAGACTTACATCATGTACTTGAAGTGCTCTCTTTTCAGATAAACTTAGGATTGTCCAAGTGCACTCAAACTTTCATCTATCCCAGATGAAAAATGTGCACTAAAATAAAAACGTATTATAAAATTGATTTATTACTGTAGGCGGCATGGTGGCGCAATGGGTAGTGTTGTTGCTTCACAGCAAGAAGGTCGCTGGTTCGAGCCTCAGCTGGGTCAGTTGGCATTTCTGTGTGGAGTTTACATGTTCTCCCTGTGTTCACGTGGGTTTTCTCCAAATGTTCTGGTTTCCTCATCAAGTCCAAATACTTGCGGTATGGGTGAATTGGGTAAGCTAAATTGGCCGTAGTGTATGTGTGTGAATGAGAGCTTTGTAGTGGTTTCCGGCTTTTCTCTTAATGAATCAAACTTAGTCTGGAGGTTATGAATATCAGAAGAATATACTTTATTGGAATATTTTCCAACAAAGCAGAGACAGCCTGGAGCAGACCCATCTCAGTCTCTCCCCAGGACAAATCCGATGTCCCTCAAATTTACTGCATCCTTTATCGTTGCTTCCTCCCACCTTTGTGTTTTCACAGCTGGTTCCTGGGTCAACAGGCCTCTCCCTGCTTCAACTCATTTACGACCCTAATTTAAAGTCCCCTCTTCTTGTTGGCCCTTATAATGTACAGATCTAATGTATTCATCACTATTTTACCACATATAGTTGAAATTTGACAATCATTACTAGTGTTTGTTTTCAAGCATCTAAACAGGACCCTCCTATACCATACAGTATGTGTCTTTCAAACATATATGACAGTTTCAACATATGTTGTATACATTTCATGCTTTTCTGACACAGATGGTTCTCATTGAATGCCCAAGTCCTCTCTCATGCTCTTCTATGACCCCTTTGGCCTAACCTATCACCTGTTTTCAAAGACATATAATGGCAGATTCATATGGCCCTCCACTCACACAATTAACTGTGTCTTTACATAGGTTTAGAAAATAAAAATCTTCTACATATCCCTTCCTCTGTGGCTTATTAAAGCCACACTTTAATTGTCTTTACCCATAGTGCAACTTCACGATTCAGCCTTAAGCTATACTACCTAATGACAAGGATATGTCACAGTATTATTACCAATGACCAGATCATGTAATCGCACTTTGGAATAGAACCAAGCCAAACATCTGCGTCCGGTCTTGACAAGAACACAGTAAAAGACTCAATTCTATTTTGCTGTTATATCAAAGGAGGTAATGTTTTAAGCATGAGCGTGCATCAGGATATACATTTGCTTGTGGGGGTCACAGTTATTTAGCATATCTTAAAGAGTAACAAGTCTAAGAATAATCAAACATAATCATAATACATGTTCACTACATACTATTCTAATCTACAACAACACACATAATAGTAGAACAAGTTGATCTTCAGCCCAGATACTTTGCTTATCGTAGAGAGCCGCCGTTTTGGGGTAGAGGTTGACTAGCACTTACACCCAAGGCATGGATCCTCTTTATTCATCATCCTTCTCCTCATCTGAACTATCTAAATATTCATCACTCGTTGATTCAAAATTTGGTTGATAAGCCCATTTTTGAGATAACTCATTCTGGTTATTTACTAACATCAATTTATCACTTTCCTGATATTGTAGTATCGCCATTTGTTTTACTGTGGCTTTGATGACTAATGATCTTATTATAGGAAAAACACAACAAAATAATAATCCTCCCATTACCACTCCAACTCCTAAAAACATTCCTATTTTTGCTAACCCAGCTCCCCATGCACAGTATACCATAATGGGATCTCTACTGGGCCAGTCTGCACCTTTAGTTTTTCACTGATGCCAAAACTTCTACATTTAGACCTTAATCTAGATACATGTTTAAAGAGGAGATGGTGTTTAGAATGGCTTAGGGAGCCTAAAGATTCTGCCGGACAAAAAAGCCTCAAGTCTTTCTCCATATGGCAAAAGTCTCTGTTGAAGTGAGCACAATGTTCATATGTGTATGGATTAGGAACTACTACGACTTGGCTCATAGGTGTCTTCGTACAGAACAGACAGTCTTTCTTTTTTATCTCTGCTGTAGTATATACTGCCCATTCAAACCACTGATTACTTTGTGCTATTTCCCAAAGTTCATCCAGTTTAATGCTGTCTTCATATATAATGTAATTTATCTCTACATTCCGCCTTTGCTTTCCGGACACTTCTAATGTCAATTCGGCTTTGCTTGAATTAGTGCTTTGCTCCATTAATGACTGAATTGTTGTTGATAAAGATGTATAATTGAGTGTTTGATTCATGTAACTCAAAGTTATATTGTCTTGTGGAGCTAAGGTAGGGTAGCTAGAGTTCTTGGGCTCTGAAGTCATGAGGTCTTTTACAGCTTGTGAGGAGTGACTAAAAGGTTGAATCGCTGGATGTGCAGTGGTGGTGTTTTCCCTCCCTTCAATTTGTTGCATCTTTATAATATGTATGCATACTATCATAGATATGAGTGTTATGCTTCTATTCACTTCCTTCAACCACATTTTGCACATCATTGTCTCCTGCTCTGAGGTCTCCTTGCTCACTAGTTTCTAGCTGGAGCTCTTCTCCTCTGGACTTTTCTTTCGGAACCCTTGTGCAGTGATTCAGATGATACCAGCAGATGCTTCCTGCCACTTGGACTGCTGTTGGAGTTACTCTTATGACTCGATATGGTCCTTCTCTCCTGAGCTCATTCCCCTTTCTCCAACATCCTCAGATGTACTCGATCACCGGAATAACTGAACCTGTCTCTGCTTCCTCACATGGCTCCTTTCTGGTTTCCTGTACAGATATCGCTTTGCAGATGGCAGTTAGTTTCTTCATAAAAGATCAACATTCTTCTTTGCAATGTATTAGACATGTTCGCCAAACATTCCAAGAGGTTTTATGTGAGGTTATATGCGAGGTTATAGGCGAGGGTCGACCCAAAAGCACTTCATGCAGTGTTAATTGCCTGTTTCTGTCAGTTTCCATGCAATCACTCATTAATGCAAGAGGTAGCACATCAATCCAGTTAAGTTTATTATTTTCATATATCTTGTTAAATTAGACCTTGATGGATCATCTTCAGCTCTTTCAGCCATTTCTTACAATTGTGTATGATCAATGCACAATTTTCTTGATTTTCAATACTCGTTTGACTGTTTATTAATTCTTTTATTTATTCATTTATTCACTTATTTACTTGAATTATTTCACTTTAATTAACTTTAATTAACCTTAATTACTCTAATTCATTTATAACTTTATTCCACGTATTCCAACTCTAGGACTTACTTCTCGTCTTAAATGTAATAACTGTTCCTTCTTCCCCACTGTGCTGCTGAAATCACCTTCACTCATCTACCAAACCTGTTCTTTCCAAAATCTTGTATCTCTTGCCCTAAACCAGTTTTATCATATCACAAAATCCACAATCAAGTGCTTGAATAGCCTCGTAGGTCTATTGCTGTTCCTACACTATATTTTGCACAGATGTCACTTGTGGACAACAATTCACTGATCACTGCATTCAAATATGGAGATCACTATCCTTGCTGCTTAATGTTTCCTTACCACTTCCCTCTTGATTTAGACCATGCACAACTGCAATGCCAATATTAAGAAATGCTGGTGGCTTAACAATCTGTACTTTATATGTATGTCAAAAAGGTTGTCTTTTTCGCTGCCCTCTGAAGCTACATAGATAGTTCATAGACCCCATTTGTTGTTTAATTTGCACTAATTCATCTAATTGAGGTTGTGACTATGAGCACCAATGTTAGAACTGCTATATTATTTCCTTTAATGAAAAACTAATTTCTTATTTATCATCTTAAATGACATTATTGCATCTGGATTTCTTGTTAATGGCATGCCTAATTTTTTCAGTCCTTCCTATTTTGTAATTTCTCAACTCTTTTTATTTTATACTTCTATATCTAGTCAGCACTAAACCAGTTATTCTTAAGAAGTCATCATATGTTTCATTATTTGTAGCAATAGTGTTTTTTTTTTTTTTAAATCTTTTAACTTGGGCTAGAGCTAAATCAACCTGCAGATAACTAAATCCTATACGTTATAAAAATATTCATCACACAATCTTCTCAACCCTTTTAAACCCCTATGGGCATTTTGGTGTATGTATACGGTTTATCAGCCTATGTACTGTAAGTGTAATCAAGTGTCTACTCTACCCTCCTCTTGTAATTCTCTGCATCAGGAGGAATCTATTTCAGTATAGTGTGTGTTAGAAACCTCTGCTCAAAAATCACTGATTGCTCTTAAATCCTAAACTAAACAAAATCTACTCTTGTCTGTTTTGATTAATGCTATAATTAAAAATATAATTCAACTAAAATTCTAATTAAACACATTTTATTAGTCACCTACACAATCATAGCCTAAATTAAAATAATTGAATTTAAATAGAAATGTCATAGACATAGCTAGATCTTTTTATTAATTGCTCTATTTTCTCTCAAGTTTCATTAAGACCTATTTCAGCATCTAGCAGACCTGCATCTTGTTTATTTTAATCCTCACTAGCTGTGGCTAATTTTGTCTGTCTCTTAGTCCTAAAATGATAATCATAGTTAAAATTTGACACTTACCTAAATAATTGCTATTTCTCAATTTGCATGTTATATTGATTTGTGTTATCCACTGTCAGCTCCTAAGTCCTTCCTGCTCTCACATCAAACTGCTTGTACATACATTTTTGTTGTAGTTTTTACAAGTTAAAATCTATTTTTTCTTTATAGGTTCCTCTCTATCTGTTCTGATGTTTCCTCATTATTACCTAATACTTTTAGCTTTTAATTATTTCTTCACATATGGTTATATGTGAAACACTTCTCTTTCAATTATTCTTTTAGCACACTTAGAACTGTTACTTTTTGGCCTATTATGTACTATGAGTTCATTTCAATTCTGTGTTTCATTCTCTTCTTATTCTCGTTTTAATCTCTTTATTAATTTTTTCTCTTTCATAATTTTTTCTCTTTCAAATCTTGATTTAGATTATTCAAAATAAGATTATGCTTGGATATTTCCTTAATTTTTACTTAAACACTTAATTCCCTCAAATGTTTCTAATGCAAATTATTTCTTAAGTCATCAAAAGCTGTTTTTTTTTTTTTTTTGTTTTTTTTAAATATATTTATCTTTTTTTAATCACCACCATACTTTGCACTTTATCCTCCTATGTTCAAGGACCTCTGATTTATGACTAAACCTATGAAAATTGAGCAAATTCATTTAAATACCACCTCAACATTACACATTTAAACTTTCATTGTACATTTCCATATAACATTTTTCTTACAATTTTCATGATTCTTTTCTATCTATCAAACTGACAGGAGTCTGATTTGATACAAGAATGGGTAGCCACACTTTTGTTCTTAATTTGCCCACTGGCGTTGTCTCATCATATTTGATTTGGACTATAGGTCTGCTGCTTTGAAGCAGCCTGTCAGACTCTCCCTCCTCGCACCCTGAGAAGACAGCTGGTTCATAGATTGGTGCTGCAGTCTTTTCTGTGGTGTCCAGACTCGTAGTAGGGGCACAGTGTTTCCCCCTCTCTCTCTTTGTGCTGGCTTCTTTTCTTTCACTCAGCTGATGTAAAGTTCTGGTGGAGCGCTTTTTCTTGTTTGATCAGTTCATCATTCTCTTGTTTGCCTCTTTTTAGTGTCTCTGAACATAAATAGCCTTTTCAGTCATCCTTTGCACGCAGTGCCTGCATCACTGCTATCACAAAGGTCCACAGCCAACAATTTGTCCATTGTGTTTTTCCACCACCTTTCCATTTGCCAGTGCACTCAGAGATGTCTGGTAGGTAAGAGACTTCAGTCCCCCAAAGTCCATCCCTACGTCCTTTTTAATTTACTATATAGAATTTAGCTCATGACTTAATTAATCTTTTTCCTTGTTCCCATATTTCCTCCATCAAATGAAGACTCCTCCCATCTATTTTCAACTCTCCTTTTTTCAGCTTATATTTCTCTAATACTAAATCATTTTTATCATATGTGAGTACACTTAATTTTCTTAAAAGCTCTTCTAATTAATTTCTTTAGCTTCAGCTTATGCTTTACTTTACATGCTAGTGTTTCCTCACTAGTTTGTCTTTCTTTACATTGTATTTAATTTCTCTAACATTTTCTATACTCAGTTTCTACTTTCTCACTGCTTGCATCAAATGTTCCTATCTTTTGTAATTCTTCATTATTTTATCTTTTATTTTTTCTGCCACATATTTGAGTATTTAATTTCTCATTTCCATACATGTTTTAATGCAACCGTATTACATGGTGGCCTAATATCTGGTATAAATGTTCAAAATCATTACTGCTATAGCTCAGGGTTTATATTATTAATTGAACTCGCATATTTATTTACTAAAAGCATTTTTAATTTTTGAAATACACTGTTTAATTATCAATTTAGCTTCTTACTGCGTAAAACTCTTAATTTTTTCTAATTAAAACTCTTTTACATTTTCCCAGCTTCTATGATATTTTACCTGAATCACTGTTCTATACTACAATAGATAAATCAGCATGGAGCTGACTTTAAGAATGAGATGACAACAGCCAGCCTAAGCCACATTTTTTATTACCCTTAAATACAGTCTCATCCTCTGTAAGCCAAATTTTAGTTTCTTCAGAATGTTACTGCTTTTTCTAGTTTTTTATCTCATCTGTTTAATATACCTATATTTTACACATGTTTTACTATATTTTAAACATCTCTTCTTTATCTAACCGTGTTCTGAATTCTTTTTTCTGTTTTGTCTTTTGTCCTTTTCCTTTCCTTCATTTGTGTTTTTAACTCTTAGGTTTTCTTATACATTTTATAAACTTATTTTCCTACACATTTGGTCATTAACTCTTCAGTTATCAATATTCTTGAAAGTTTTCTCCTAACTTTTCCTTCTTTTCAAAACACTTATCTGTTATTTATTCATACTAGCAAATCCATTTATCCACTAATACACTCCTTCACTCCATACTCCATCCATCTCCACACATCCACTACCATTCCTTCATTTATACTTCTCAACCAGTATAGCCTCAAAAATGACCCCATTCTATCTCCCACAACTACATTAACCACATCCCACTCCATCATTGGCACCTCCCCACTTCACCTATCTTACTATAGTACTCCATAACCCATCTATTCATTTAATAACTTATGTCCCTCTATTATTATGCTAAAGTCTCTTATTTTTTATCTAACATTCTCTCTTCTTCTGCCCTGTTCTGTAAATAGACAGAATTTATTTATTTTTCACCCACTGACACCATAAATCTTCCTCTTACCTTCTACTTAAACAGACTCTCTATCACCTGATGCTATGTCAGGAATTTCAGTCTACTCTGCCTGTTGTTCTTTTCTTAACATATCCACAACTTAAAACACAAACATCATTTCAGAAAAATGTTTAACTAGTATATTCTTCTGCCTTTAGTCTGTGTCTTTCAGATGCAATATGTTCTATTAGTTTTAGGAGACTCCTCCTTTATATCATAATCTCTTCCCTAAACTGCACCAATCACTATTCTTATTGTTCTCAATCACCCCACATATGCAATTATCCTTTTATATTATAATCTACTATAATCATTCTTTTAACCTACTCTTTATTGAAAACCTACTTTTAAACACAATCACACTTCTACTTTTATTATTTTTCTCCTTCTCATTCACTCCTCTCCTCCACTCAGTGTAACATGAGCTGCATCGCCTCCTCTCATTCCAGTCAAGAGGGAGGAAGGGAGACTTCTCTGCACACCAATATGGACTATTTTGCCTCAGCCCCAAGCAGGCAAATACACAAACACATACAATTAACTAACTACACTACACTACACACTCTTCTTGAGTGACCTGTGAGAGCAGCCTCTAACCACAGGATTTTCACTACACTCCTCTTGAGTGACCTGCCTACCCATGCAGCCCTCTGCTTTACCTAAAACAGAGCGGTATCGTAGGACTTTGCGTGCTTCTCTCTACTTAAATCTGCTTTAATCTCTTAACTGTCACCACACATTAAGGACTCTCTCTTAAAACATATAAATGCTCTATGCATATTCTACATCATTAAAAATTTCCCAAATATGAGTAACAGTTACTAGTTAATGTTTTTCCTATCCATCACAGGCCCCCTTAGGTAAACACAGATCATTTGCATGCAAATTACTCTTTTTCTTCTGATATTCAAAACCCCTTGTTTCTTTTTTTTTCTTTTTACGTTTATTTTTACTTTTAGTTCTTTAAAGCTGGAGAAACAGTTCAAGTGTCTTTACCGTTACAAGCAGGTCCTGGCAGAAAAAACACAAACTTATAAGCGAAAATTGCTTACCGTTTTTTAATCGTGGCCACGTATTTGTGTTTTTCCTCCAGTCCAGCATGCACAGAAACACCAGTCCTGCTCCTTTCCAGCCCCACGTTGGGCGCCATTTGTAGTTGTTTCCGGCTTTTCTCTTAATGAATCAAACTTAGTCTGGAGGTTATGAATATCAGAAGAATATACTTTATTGGAATATTTTCCAACAAAGCAGAGACAGCCTGGAGCAGACCCATCTCAGTCTCTCCCCAGGACAAATCCGATGTCCCTCAAATTTACTGCATCCTTTATCGTTGCTTCCTCCCACCTGTATTTACATAGGTTTAGAAAATAAAAATCTTCTACAGCATATGGGTATTTTCCAGTGATGGGTTACAGCTGGAAGGGCATCTGCTGCGTAAAACATATGCTGGATAAATTGGTGGTGCATTCTGCTGTGGCGACACCTGATTAATAAAGGGACAAAGCCGAAAATAAAATGAATGAATGAATGATTTATTACAATAAATTAGTTAAGAGTGTATTGCTATTGTTATTCTTGTACTGTACTATTGTTGATGTTGTTGTTAATTCTTTATGCAATGTTGGCTAATTATCAAATTTCTTGGATCTTATTGAATTATTGCCTAATAAAACTGTTAAAAGCTTATGCATTTAATTACTTTTCAAGAATACATTGTTAAAAAATATCCTAGATTTTTGTAATTGTACAGTTGAGTTCAAGTGTATTTGAATGGCACTTTTCACAATAAACCAGAGCAAAGTACGCAGAAGTAGCCCTGCCCACTCTCATGATGCAACAGGGAAATTTTGAGCCGAAAACTTGGCTGTGTGAGGGGCAATCTAAAAAAGACAATCTGCTATCAGCGTCTAATCGTCAAAATAAAGAGAATGCATATTAACAAATTTACCTTGCAAGAGAGAACTTCAGAAAATGAGGATTTTAAAATCAGAAAGGACACAGGACCAATAAAATTGCATTTCTTGTGAATTTTTTTAATCGTTCCTTTTAAAAGTCAGCATGTTTATCTTCTTTTAAACTTGTTACTTAAACAAGCTAGAAAATAATTCACGACAATAAGTCTAATGTCTTCAGTTTTATAGATTACAGTAACATAAACGTGTGCTGAAATCTGGCTCTCTGTTGTTTTCCGAGAATATTGACTGACTGCAATCGACTGACTGTAGCTGTACTCAATTTCCTCATGCCACAGAGGTGCCAAACACTGATCATAACTTCTGTGTGGAGCCCGTGAGGACAGAGGAGCCGTTTGTGACTTATGTCAGAATCAGAATCAGAAAGGGCTTTATTGCCAGGTATGTTTACACATATGAGGAATTTGCTTTCGTCACAGAAGCTTCTACAATGCAACAGAATTACAGAGACAGGACAAAAAACAGATAATAAATATATTTTAAAAATAGAAGTAAGTAGTGAATGCAGATATGCAAATTGACAAGTGTATATACAGGTATATTACTATATACAATGTTATATGTGCAGCTGTTATGTGCAAATTAGCATGTAAGTATGTTGTTAAATAATTGTATATGTGTCTAAAAAGTGTATAGCAAGTAGTGATGTTTATTTCACAATTACTATCCTAAAGTGTTCATAAGATGGATTGCATGAGGGAAGAAACTGTTTCTGTGTCCGGCTGTTCTGGTGCACAGTGCTCTGTAGCGTCAACCAGAAGGTAAAAGTTCAAAGAGGCAGTGTGCTTCGGAGGTCGGATTTGGTAGCTGAGCTAAACCAGACAGTTATTGAAGTGCAGAGGACTGATTCAATGATGGAAGTGTAGAACTGTTTCAGCAGCTCCTTTGGAAGGTTGAACTTCCTCAGCTGACGAAGGAAGTACAGCCTTTGTTGAGCTTTTTTGACAATGGAGTCAATGTGAGTGTCCCACTCCAGGTCCTGAGAGATGGTGGTGCCCAGGAACCTGAATGACGCCACTGCTGCCATAATGCTGTTCATGATGCTCAGTGGGGGGAGAGCAGGGGGGTTCTTTTGAAGTCCACTATCATCTCCACTGTTTTGAGCGTGTTGAGCTCCAGGTTGTTGTGACTGCACTTAGACAGCCAGCTCCTTAACCTCCTGTCTGTAAGCAGACTCATCACTGTCCTGAATGAGGCCGATAAGTGTGGTGTCGTCTGCAAACTTCAGGAGCTTAACAGAGGGGTCCTTTGAAGTGCAGTCATTCGTGTACAGGGAGAAGAGCAGAGGGGAGAGGACACACCCCTGGGGGGCGCCAGTGTTGATTGTGCGGGTACTGGATGAGAATTTTCCCATGGCTGCTGCCTGTCTGTTAGGAAGCTGTTGATCTACTGACAGACAGAGGTGGGCACAGAGAGCTGAGTTAATTTGGGCAGGAGAAGTTTTGGGATGATAGTGTTAAAAGCCGAGCTGAAGTCAACAAACAAGATCCTCACATAGGTCCCTGATCTGTCTAGGTGTTGCAGAACATAATGCAGTCCCATATTGATTGCATCATCCACAGACCTGTTTGCTCTGTAGGCAAACTGCTGAGAATCCAGTGAGGGTTTAGTGATGTCCTTCAGGTGGGCCAGCACCAGTTTTTCAAAAGACTTCATGACCACAGATGTTAGCGCCACCGGTCTGTAGTCATTTAGTCCTGTAAGTTTTGGTTTCTTTAGAATGGGTATGATAGTGGAGCGTTTGAAGCAGGAGGGCACTTCACACAGCTCCAGTGATCTGTTGAAGATCAGGGTGAAGATGGGGGTCAGTTGGTCAGCACAGGATTTTAGACAGGCTGGTGTTACAAGATCTGGGCTCTTCTGTTTTCGGAAAACCTGGCGCACATCATCTTAATTGAACTTAAGTGCAGGTGTGGGGGAGACGGGGGGTGGAGGAGCTGTTAATGGTGGTTTGAAGAGCAGTTCAGAGTGGGTGTGGGGTGTCTTCTCAAACCTGCAGTAAAACTCATTCAACTGATATAAGATGTTACAGTCTCTGTGAGCTTATCCAGATCGTTTGTAGCAGCTTCAAAAACACTCCAGTCAGTGAGGTTGAAAGTAGATCCCACTCTGTTTCATTAGTCCATCTTTTCACAGATCTTAATACAGGTTTGGCTGTTTTCAGTTTCTGCAGTTTCTGAGGAATGTAAACACTGACGAGGATGAACGAGCAGAACTCACGCGGTGAGTAGAAAGGCTTACACTTAATGAACAGTGCTTTTATTGATGTAAAAGCATGTCCCACCACTGTGCGATTTCCGCGTTGATTCTCTGTTGCGATCCGCTCTGAACAGCTGATAGCCCGGTAGATGAAGCACATTGTCCGGTATGGCGTCATTCAGCCAGGTTTTCATGAAACACAGAGCAGCAGAATGCAAAAAATACCTGTTTGTCTGAGAGAGCAGAATGAGTTTGTCTATTTTGTTTGGTAGAGAGCAGAGATTCGCCAGATGGATGCTAGGCAACGCAGTTCGAAATCTGCGCTGTCTGGGTTTCACAAGCGTGCCTGCTCGCTTCCCCCGTCTGCGTGTTAGAAAGCGTTTAAGCAGCACCGCGGCTCCGCCAACTACTATGTCCAGCAAAACATCACATAAGTCTAAATCTGCAAAGATATTTGGTGGAGTATGCGTCCGAATGTCCAATAATTCGTCTCTGGTAAAACTAATTGTAGGAATGTGACTAAAGACAGGACAAACTAACAAAAACACAAAAACAACTGCAGAGCATGACACGGAGGCGGTCATTATCGTCGGCGCCATCATTATGTACAGGTTTATGTAGATTGTCTGGCTCTGTGAACAGTATAATCACAACACTTAAATTCTGTCAGATTTTACTTTAGCAAGTGGAACCATTGGTGTCATTATCTGTATGTAAATATGTGACTTAATTTGTGGAATTACATACTTTAAGTTTTGTCTCTACATAGTTTTTAGTTTGGTTGTGGACTGTTGTGTCTACACACACATAAGTAAAGTAAAATAAATAATTGAATGCATATTTTTTGTTTGTATGTCATTGTTATACTGTAAATCAATTATTATAAGTGTATTTTTGTACCGTTAGTATATTTAAAAGTGCATGAAAGATGGTTTTAAATGTACTAAAATGGTAAACATGTATTTTGTAAAATACATAGATTTTATTTTAGAGAGCAGGGGTGAGCTGTGTCCTTTTTATTTCTGTCTGTTAGGCAGCTAACTCTGCTAACAGCTGCTCTGACTGGACTGTTTACACAGCGCAAAAGCACACGCTTTTAGGGGTGATGTGGAGCCAATCCGCGAATCACAGCACATTATGGTAGCGGACCAATCAGAGCCTCTTGAGGGCAGGCCTTTCAGAGGAACTAGAAATTTGACAGTCGTTTTTATGTTAGCTGAGTAGCTGTATATAATCAAAGTAAGATATATGAAAAAATAACCTGATTTTCTACAAGTGAAGCATGAGCACACATTGCTTTGCATCTTATAAACACAACCAAGCCTTAAAAATACACTGTGGACCCCCCCTTTTAAAATGCATTTTAGTGAACTTCTTTTAATCTGGGAATGTAGTATTGTTATATTGGAAATGGTTTTAAAAGTGTATTTTATTTGTACAGATAGTATATTTAAAAGTGCAGTTAAAGATGGTTAGTATTGTGTTAAAATTGGTATAAAATAAATATTTTTTAAAATATTAAAGTGGTATATTTTAGTTAAACTTAATGGTGTGTCGAAATAGCACAGTTGAGAACACTTAGTTCATCTTAAGTTTACTTTAAACAGTACTAAAGATTATCTATGAGTACATTAAGTACACAATTAGTTGCTGAAAATGGAGCACTTTAAATACATTGTGAAAGTGCACTAAGTGAACTTATATAAAATGTATTTTAGTGCACTTTTTTTCACCTGGGTACACCCCTCACAAATCTCTCATTTAAATTAATATTTTCGATAAAATGCTATATAAATTTATAAAATTATATGTGTGCATATACATTAGACTAGTCAGTACTGAAACCAAATAAAATAATTTTAAAAAGAGCAAAAATCAAAAGAAGCAAAAATTATATAAAAGTTTGTTTAATGTTTTAATGTAAATGTATTATCTTTTTATTTCTAAACATGTTTGGTGACCAAAATATAATTTTAATAAATATATCTGTTTAATAAATATGTTGTGTTCAAATCCACCAAAATATATTTGCTATATTTACTGATAAACAGATAAAAATATAAATTTTCAAAATGGGGTGTACTCATTTATGCTAAGCGCTGTAGGTTAAATTGTACAATGGAGAGAGAGAGAGAGAGAGAGAGAGAGAGAGAGAGAGAGAGAGAGAGCCTGCAACTGTTGATGGAACTATTTTTTTTTTTTCATGAGTCTCTAAAGGCTAGGACACACCAAGCTAATGCCAAAGACCAAGTGCCATGTTGTCTGTGTTGTCACCTTCTTCAAGCTCTTTTTTGTTGACATAAAATCTACATGCTGAATCGGGCCAGCTCACTCCACACACCAAATCAACCTTTAGAGATACATTTATTTAAACGGATGTTTGTGTGTATTTATCAGCTGTTTAGTGTGTATGATGGCTAGCATTTAAAGATCTGTTCAGATGAAAAACCCATGTCCTTGGTGTTGCTAGAGCTCTGCTATACAGCTTGTATGTCAGAATGATGAAATGTAAGACTGCTAAGTTCCTTTGGCTCATAGATGACCTCTGACCTATAAATATAGTGATTGCTCAGTCAAAAGATGAGAGCAAATTTACAGATGCAAAATTTTGAAGATGAAAAGTCATCACTCTATTGGGAATTTGCTAAATTGCCAGTTTTGCTACTTTCATCATGCAAATTTTGCTCATTTTAAAGTTGGTCATGGGAATTTGCCAAGCTGACCAGAAGAAAAGCTGTTGATATTCCAAAATACCTTCTTTTGTGTTCAACAAAGGAAAGAAACTCAAACCAGTTTGGAACAAGTGAAGCATAAATACATTTTTGGATGAATTATCACTTTAAGGGTCTTTCTGAGGAGAATCTGCATTTGTCTTGTCTGCTTCTCAATGTGGTAAAGCAAATGTTGAAAATGAACTGTGATTTCCTGAATGAGGGTGGGGCCCGCTGGGATTGAGTCTTGGGACAGGGAGGTCCGGGTGTGCCACTGAGGATCTGGAGAGTTGGGTGCGTGTCTGGGAATCATGAGGTTTTGTTACGCAGTGCTTGAATCCCTGAAGTTGTTCTTTGGCCAAGGTCAGGGATGCTGTTAGTTCTTCCCTCTTTTCACTCTCACACCCTACAGCTTCTTCATGAAGAGAACCAATGAATTGATTAAGGCATGAAAAAAGATAAACAGATTAAAGTTCTTAAGTTCTTCCGCATTTTTAAGAAGGGGGACCAGAGGGTGTGCTCCAACTATAGGGGGATCACACTCCTCAGCCTCCCGGGGAAAGTCTATGCCAGGGTACTGGAGAGGAGGATCCGGCCGATGGTTGAACCTAGGATCCAGGAGGAACAATGCGGTTTTCGTCCAGGCCGTGGTACACTGGACCAGCTCTATACCCTCACCAGGGTGCTCGAGGGTTCGTGGGAGTATGTCCAACCAGTCCACATGTGTTTTGTGGATTTGGAGAAGGCATTTGACCGTGTCCCTCCTTGCATTCTGTGGAGGGTGCTCTGGGAGTATGGGGTCAGAGGTGCTCTGTTCATACAGGGACGACACAGCCCTTTGTCACCAATTCTGTTCATAATTTTTATGGACAGAATTTCAAAGCGCAGCCTTGGGCTGGAGGGGGTCCGGTTCAGCGACCACAGGATTTCAACTCTGTTATTTACAGACGATGTTGTTCTGTTGGCTTCATCGAACATGGACCTTCAGCATGCACTGGGGCGGTTTGCTGCCGAGTGTGACGTGGCTGGGATGATAATCATCACCTCCAAGTGATGGATCTGATCCAGTATGTCATTGTATTACAGACTGCATCGAGGACATTTGTGTTCCCCACAAGTTGGGGAAACAAGTGTATATTAAAATATATTAAAGAGCACTTATACTCCAAATCAACATTTGGAAACATTTGGACAGACATGTCTGTAGTATAGTGTGTACACAGCTATATTAGAGTGGTATAAACACATCATGTCCTTATATTTATATATATATATATATTCCAATGTTAAATCAGAATCCAAATCCCAGCCATTTTGAGGCTGACCACATTGGGACGTGGCAGTGCAGATATCCCCACCCACCAAATTGATTGACAGGTGCGTATTACTATGTCTCAGTATTAAAGCATATTGTCATGTTCACAAGACAGGATTTGCAAAGAAACTCTGATTAAAAGATCACGACTCTCTGTTCTAACTCTCAATTCAATTAAATCCAAGTTTATTTATGTAGTGCTTTTTACAATGTAGATTTTGTCAAAGCAGCTTAACATGTTCTAGTAAAGTCCAGATTTCAGAGTTTAGTTCAGATTAGATCAGTTCAGTTCAGTGTGGTTTAAGTTTCACTGCTGAAAGTTCAAATACTGAAGAGCAAATCCACCGAAGCGCAGCTCCACAAGTCCCATTCCGAGCAAGCTAGTGGCAACAGTGGCGAGGAAAAACTTCACCAATTGACGAAGTGAAGGAAAAAAAAACCTCAAGAGAAACCAGGCTATGTTAGGCACGATAATTTTTTCTTCTGGCCAAACTTCCTGTGTGGAGCTGCTGTCTAGGCACCAGTCTAAGCTGCAGGTGGGTAGGGCACCAGTGCGAGGTCAGAAAATAGAAAATAAAGAAAATATTTAGCGTAGCTGCTGTTCATAGTGTATTTAAACCTCTCTGTGATCAGCTGCACCTCAAGAAAGAGTATTACAAGTTTTAAATGTTTTTAAAATAGTGCATGTTTGAAATAAAAAAGACCACCTATGTAATTGACCCTTCGCTAAGCCACACCCGAAAACCGCCACACACCAATTGTGGCTTAGCACCTGTAGCTACACGCAGGAGGTCTGTCAAGCTTTTGAGCGAGGGAAACAAGCCAAAGCGTTGTACATATGGATGGTGCAAATATGATACCCGGTATCCTAAAAGACCGGGGGTGGATTTTTTTTCCCTTTCCAAAACCTAAAACCCAAAAGGGGAGAAATGCCAGTGTGGATCAAGCTGTGTGAGGGGCCGTAGAAGCAGCACAATCCAGTCATATTTCCATCTGTTTCAAGCTACGAATATTTGGATCACATACCAACAAAACAAAACAGAGATATGATCGCAAACTGAGCACTTGAGCACATCAATATACTTCACTCGCAGCTGTTTTTCAGTAATTTAAATCCCTCATGCCCATGTCAGAGCTACAATTCACCAATGTTTTCATCTGTCTTTTGGAGATTTAGTCATTGGTGGCTATAGCGGGTTAGTGGCTGCTTTTATATTTGGTGTCTGCTTGTAGGGAAAATCTATTTGTTTACTTCTGCTATTTATACTTTGATTTGCATTTCAATGTATTTATTTTTCTACTTAACTGCACATTAGAATAAAAACTAAAAAAAAAGAATAGAATAAAAAAAAGCACACAAACATACTGACTCTGTATAGGCTCTGTACATTAGGCTCTGTTATAGGCTCTGTACATTGTTATGATGCTAATATTTGGCACAAATCCATCAATTTCCCCTTTCTGGCATATGAATGAATTATGTAGAAGCACTGTCCATACATGTTTCCTCATCTGTTAGTAGCGCTATATTTCACTGCACAGCAATTAATCTATCAGGCTTTTTGGTTAAAAAAAAGAAATCACAGCTTAATTTGTTATTATTAGATTATTTTTAGACTTCACCTATCCTGCTGTGCATGAACTAAGCTGTTGAATGGTCAGCATATGAGGTGGCTAGGCTTTAGCTTCAATTTTGATAAAATTATTTTTGAATCGGTTGCATATTATGTCGTGAATATACCACTGTAATGCATACTGCAGTCCTTTTTTTGTCTGGCTTTCTCAGATATCTCACCTGTTTGACAAAAATGACTAATCATATCCCTGGGAATGTCTGACACCGGCACATACATATTGTAATAGACGTGCCAGGCATGAAAGCTTGACAGGCGTTGCAACAGTAACTAAGGAGGCGGGGTTTGGCGAAGGGTCAATTCATGTCTGCTGGAATCACCACAGCTGCACAGTGTCAGTACAACTATGAATGAGGAAGCATCAGGAGACATTAAATCATGTTTGTTTGTACAGTAGCATCATAGATCTCCACAGCAACATATA
The DNA here is from genome assembly GCA_903798125.1 of Danio choprae. Taxonomy (NCBI): domain Eukaryota; kingdom Metazoa; phylum Chordata; class Actinopteri; order Cypriniformes; family Danionidae; genus Danio; species Danio choprae. The sequence continues at coordinate 2,653,705 of CAIGQW010052771.1, read as the reverse complement.
CTTGCATTCTGTCACATTTGCAGCAAGTAGACATGCAAGAACTGTGCGAAGGTAAACGTGTGTGTACAGTGAACATTGTTGGAAACTTCCTGATTTTGTACCTCATCCATGTCTGAGTCTGTAATTGTGCTGCTGTGTTTATCTGATGTGTCGTCTGATGCAGGAGAAGTAGCATGTTGGACAGGGAGAACCAGCTGATTTGCAATTAAAGGCAAAACAGATACAAGCCCAAAATTTACATTTTCAGCAGGGTATAATACGTGTCTGAGGATTATTTTGAGCTGAATCTTCACAGACACATTCTGAAGACACCAAATATTTATTTTACGTCATGTAAAAGGGGCAAAATTTAAGCCCTTTAAAATAATACATGTGAATTAAAAATACAACAATAAAACAGTCCATGCTATAATTTATGTGCAAAACGTGTTATGCGATGTACAATAGACTCAACCCTTGATGACTTCACATGCTAGAAAACCCCAGACTGGGAAACTCCATTTGGAAAGACTCCAGAGCAGATGTAAGCTGATGTGAACACAAAAGAAAAGTGCAGATCTGGGAATTTCCCTAACTAACAACACAGAAGAATGAGGTCATGATGACTAGCACACACTTCCACCTCCATGATGTCATCAGCTACAATCTTCTGGTGGAATAGTGTCATTGAGTGGTCATATTAGTCCAGTACACAAATGAATTCAACACATCTCAGATTCCAAGCAGTGCTACAGTATGATTACTACAAACATGTATTTTTAGCAGCACTCGCGAAAGCTTGATTCGAAGCTTGAAGATCAGGGAAAATGAAACATATTTTGTATTCTGGAAAAGTGTATATGAAGAGTTTAGATGCAAAAGCCTCACAGTGCCACCTGAAATATTCGAAAAGTACCATTTTATGTCAAAGAGGTTTGTTTCAATGCTGTGAAACATAAACATAGGAGGCTGAGGAATTTGTGATGTGTAATAAGAGCAATGTTATTTCACAAATTATTTCGGATAAATAGTTATTTTTTAAGCTTAGCAGGAACAAATAAATAAATAAAAAATAAATAAAATTGTATGTAATAAGGGGCGACACAGTGGCTCAGTGGTTAGCGCCGTCGCCTCACAGCAAGAAGGTCGCTGATTCGAGTCCCGGCTGGGTCAGTTGGCATTTCTGTGTGGAGTTTGCATGTTCTCCCCGTGTTCGCATGGGTTTCCTCTGGGTGCTCCGGTTTCCCCCACAGTCCAAAGACATGTGCTATCCATGAGGACCAAAAATGTCACTGCCGCTATGCTCGCTGCCATATTTGAATCTTATAAGGTCACACTCACAACCACAGTGCATTTAAATGAGACAAATCGATCTTTTGCTGAAGAATAAACAAATACTGGTTATGATGCTTCTGATGATACCTCAAACTGTGTTATGTTCGGTCAAATCTGCAACGTGTCTGTCTCAACTTGCTTTTCAGTACATTTATTCATGGCTTCACTACTGTTTGCTGTGGCCACAAACTTTAGGAGATACAGCCTATAACTGGTGATCAGACAACTCACCCCAAAGCAACAGTATTTAAAGAAAATACATTCTGGTGATCTGTTGAAGCATAAAATCTTGTAATAACCTTCAACACTGGTGAAATGTATATCTAAGTTGTTCACAATCCACTCCAAACAGCAGCGAAGCTCTCAGGGCATTTACAGTGAAGACTACCACTACTACACTTTGGGACGTGTTTATCATTCAAAATGTATTTGAAGATGAAGTGTACCTAATCACAGAAAGTGATGTAGATCTCAGGAATTAACATGACATCCACAATACATATTTGTGTCATAAACACGGCAGATCGCACATGGTACTCACGTGTTCCTGATACACAGACCCACATTATGGAGCGCTTGCTCTTAAAGAGCAACACATGACTACGTCAACAAATACAAAAAACAGATCCCAGGGCATGCCTGGACTGATCGTTCACCACAGTGATCTACAGTACAGGTGAGTGACAGTTTGTTAATTAAATTGCATTTAAAATCCAGCATTGAACTAGGCACGTTTGCATTTTTTTTTTATGTCAGTGAAATGTGAAATGACGTGAAAATCCCACAAGTAGCAGCATATTCCATTTTAGGTAATGTAAATAAGAGATATCATTTAAAAGTGTAAAAGGGCTATTTTATTGTTTAACCACCATTATAAAAAAAACTGTGTGCTTTTATTCAGTAATAGAGAAGATCAAGCGGTGCGGTTTATGCTGTCTCCACAAAGGGTTAACATTAGTCAAGTAGTGCTGATCACGGAACAGGAAAGCCTGTTGGTAAAGCACATTATTATCAATTACATCAGGACACATTTATGTAATGAAAAGTAGTTAAGTTTACTGGCGCTACTGAAGCAACATGACATAATTCAGCTATTTCAGCACCACAGCAGATTGACAGCATAGTACAGTTTGGTCACAAAAATGGCGGCCGCACATGAGAATAAGTGAATTGGATGAACTAAACTGGCCATGCCAATGAGTGCATGAGTGCGTCTGTGTGAACTAGAGTGTATGGGTGTTTCCCAGTACTGGGTTGCGGCTGAAAGGGCATCCGCTGGGTAAAATATATGCCGGAATAGTTGGTGGTTCATTCTGCTGTGGTAACCACTGATAAATAAGGTACTAAACCGAAAGAAAATGAATGAATGTACAGTATGTAATAATAATTAAAAAAACAAATAAATGTAAAAACTGCAAAGGTCAATATTATTAGCACCCTTAAGATTTTTTTTCTTGATTGCTTACAGAACAATCACTTGGCTAATTAACCTATCTTGCCTCATTAACCCACTAATAAACCTATTTAAACTTATTACACTGAATACTAGTTGCAAAATAACTAGCAAAATAAATGAGTTATTAGAGATCAATTATTTAAAATGTTTTGAATAGTGTTTTGTCTCAGGAAATATTTGAACAACAATCACAGAATCACAATTTCACAGAATGGCTAATGACATTGTCTTCAACTTTATGTATTTTCTGTAGATTCTGAAGGCAGTACTAAATGAAAAAGAAAAATCACTAAAATAAGAGAAATTTTCACATCTTCACTCTATTCAAAAGTATTCAACACTGGCTCTTAATGCATGGTTTTTTTCTGGAGCATTAGTGTGTTTGAGCTTTCTGTAGGGGTGGCACGGTGGATCAGTGGTTAGCACTGTCGCCTCACAGCAAGAAGGTCGTTGGTTCATGTTCCGGCTGGGCCAGTTTCTGTGTGGAGTTTACATGTTCTTCCCGTGCTCGTGTGGGTTTCCCCCAGGTACTCCGGTTTCCTCCCACAGTCCAAAGACATGCGGTATAAGTGAATTGAATAAACCAAATTGGCAACATGTATGAGCATTTAGTACTAAGCTTTCAATGCACAACTCTAATAATCAAAGAACAGGCCGAAGGAATGAATTCAGGGGAGCTCTCGAGACCTGCCTGAGCTCAGACTCCTCTCTTGCCCTACGAAATGGGAGGTAGCCCTGGGCTCGAGGATCTTCTGAGCTCAGGGCTCTCCCCCAGGACAGCAAACACGCCTTATTATCAATCATCAGCTAAGTGTGAACTCTTGAAATTTATTTTGTGTATAAATAAAAAGTACCACCTGGGCTAGAACATGCAACCACAATTCAAAATGGGTCAAAATGACTGACTTAACAGTTGCCCCTGAAAACTATCATCGACACTCTCCACAAGGATGGAAAGCCAGAAGATGACAGAATTCTGCAGTGATGGCAATCAGAAAAAAAAAAAAAACTTTAAAGAGCCCCTATAATGGGTTTTTGAAAATTACCATCCATGCAGTGTGTAACACAGCTCTAAGTGAATGGAAACATCCAGCTGAGGTTTAAATCTGAAAGTGCACAGTGCACCATGTTTAAAACTATTGATTCTCTTGAGTTGACTGATAGTCAGATGAATGATTCGTACTTTGTTTAAGATCTTTTGCCTGAACGCATTGACATCGATACGGGACATTGCCAAACATGAACTGCCGGATCTGGTAAAACGTGAATGCGTCTGCAAGGGATCATGGGATTGATCATGAGGCAAAGATTACTATCACTGAGAGATGATCAGAAATGCGGCTGTGGGGAATAAAGGGTTAAAGTTAGTTTTTACAACAATACCACAGCCTACCATGTGCTATGTTTGTTCCTGTCATTTTTCTGATGATTGATACAATAACCTACGCTGCAACGCACGATTCACCGGCCATGAATAGGACTTTGTCAGTAACTGTTACACAGTTTATATGGACCAGTTTATTATTTCACCAGATCCTGTAAGTGTTTCTACTTCCTACAGAACATATAAGTGTGATTAAAATTGTTGTCTCGTTTTCTGTAGTTTGCAAAAAATATGTATTTAATTGTGTGTTATAACTTGTTATTGCTCCGAGCGGCTTGTTAACACTTATCTACAGATCAGTGCTTATAATGTATCTCCCAGGTAAAATCTTCCTTTACCGATTTAAATGCATTTTGTGCTCGCGATTTTGTCATTGTTATGGCCACCATCAGCTGTTCCTACACACTTGTGCGGCGCGGTCAATTTTCAAAATACTTTGCCACTGTGTGGATTAATACTGAATGTGTGTCGTTGTTATTACTTGGGTTTACGGTTAAGAATGGAGTATATGCTGGTGTTTAACTGCATTGCTTTAATGCACTCCTGCATTGGGCTCACAAATATACTCTGTGCTACTTCATGACCATGGTGGGCGTTTCTCTCTGTCTCTCGATAAACGCAGTCGACCAATCACAACAAACCGAGTCATTGGACCAATCACTGCAGATTAGCATCACGCAAAGGAGGGGTTTGGGAACAAACGAATCACTGAACAAATCATATAGGAGTCGTTGGGATAATTAGGTAAAAAAAAAGGCATATTATAGGACAATGAAAGTGTTTTTTGACCTTGCATGCATATCGGCCTGTTGTTGGAGACCTCCAAAACCAAAATATAACCTTTTATAATGCATAATAATATATAATAATGCATAATAATAGGAGCAGGAAATTTAGAAACATAAGTTAGTGAAAAGAAAAAGGTTCAGTCATTAAAAACAAAACAAAAAACATTTTTAAAGGGGAAAAAAAATTATGTGCTTTTCACATGTTCACAGCTCTAACAAGCAAAATGGGCACAGTGTCTTACAGGATTTGACTAAATCTGATGAAGGTAAAAGTAGTCAAATAAACAGGGTTAGAACACTTAGAAACATCCTTATAAAACTTACTGAACTCCATCTGACCCTTGAAACAGCAATGAACTTGTTTATACTTTCATTCCAATGAGCACTGTAACCAAACCAGAACACACCTGGCACAAAAACCCGTAACCCTGATTAAAAATACAGCAGAAAACAAAACACTTACAAAAGTAGTTTTTAAAATGTATTTAACTGAGATGCGACCCCTGATGAGAAAGCACTCTGTAAAAAAGTTTTAAAAAGCATCCCACTAAACCTTTGTTGGTAGCTTACCAGATTCAAGTTTCAAGTTTAAAAACATTCATAAAAACATGTCTGAGCATACAGTAACTCTTCACTCAAGAGTGAATAAAGACATGAATACATTATCACAAAAAAGCAAAAATGAATAAATTGATAAATTACTGTTACTGTTTTGTCATTTGGGCTAATGTTTTACTAATCATTTGAACCAGTAAAAAAAACAAAAACATTTAGAGTACTATAGACCGCCGAAAGTTATAAGAGAGACAAAGAGACTTGACTTTTTATGTCTTCTTTAATTATTCAATAAAACCTAATTTTTTTTAAATGACAATAATGATTTCACATTCATTTTAAATGTTACACATAAACAGAAGATTTCCAAAAATAAAATAAAAAACATAAAATAAAATTATA
>CAIGQW010052771.1:2626282-2647009 GCA_903798125.1 Danio choprae | reverse complement strand
AATTTAAAATACAAAAAACAAATGATCATCTTCATCAATGTCACAAATACATCTGTTGACAGCCCATTTGCTTTTAAACATCTCCATGTTCTTGACCAATTTGTAATACATGAACTTAATCTTAATTCTAGATTCCAAAAGCTCTTTCAGAATAGCCAGAACCCTTGACACTGTATTGTTCAGAAAATGTTTTCTTGATAGCCATAAAGACAACTTTGCCTGACTAAAAAGAAAGTTTATCAAAACATGTATATCTCTTTTTCTTCTCTTATACTTTGGTCCATAGATGAAAAATTCAGGAGTAAAAACTTCTCCTAGATTTTAAACCCATCCTTCTAAGATGTTAAGCAAATGCTGAAGCCTTTCACACTTTAAAAACATACGAAACAGTTTCCTGCTCTCTGCAAAAAGGACAACCTACTTCTGGATCAAGGTGTGCTCTGTGTCTGTTTGTAGTTATAATCCCATGTACTATTCTCCACAGAAGGTCTCTAGACCTTTCCTCAGTTGGTGGTTTGCACAGGGTCCTCCATCAGTCTTTAGGGGAGGTGTCTCGTCCCAGAACTTCCAACCATTTCGACTCACTGACACTCTCCACAGCTTTATGTTTCCAACTCTCCTCAAGAGGGTGCAGGCTACTTCAGCCCAACTTACATACCCTCCGTAGAGCAGTCTTTGTGCTGTTTGCACTCTGAAGGTCCTTAGTCTCGCTCTGATGTTGATCAACCCCTGGCCTCATTCTTGTCTCGATAGATACAGCACTTCCACCTTCAACCAATGCTGTCCTGACCATAAAAAAACCCCACAAATTTTCTTTTTAATCCTCCCACTAGATGCTCAGGAGGCTCCAGTGTTGTAATTCTGTGCCAACGTGAAGATGCCACTAAATTGTTACATATCAGCACCCTCTCTCTATAAGACAGCTGAGGTAGCAACCAATTCCAGTGAGACAACCTTGCACACACTTTCACCATGAGGCCCTTCCAATTTTTCTTCTTAAATTCTTCTGTCCCTAAAAAACTTCTAAATAACTAAAACCTGCTCGTCCCCACTTTAGTCCACCAGGAAGCATTGGACCTTTAGAAACACTGCCACACCATTAAGCTTCACTTTTCTCCCAATTAACAACTGCAGATGATGCTTTTCCATAATACCAATCCAGGGCTTTTTCAAGCACCTGAACATCACTCTTCTCTCTTATTATAACCATAATATTGTCAGCATATGCAGAAAGTTTGATAGGACAGTTTAAAGTTTTGACCTGCATCCCCATCAGCTCTCTTCTCAATTTGCACAACAAAGGTTCAATTACAATACTGTACAATTGACCTGAGAGTGAACAACCTTGTCTAATTCCTCTTTTAACATCAATAGGAATACTAAGCCCACCACCCACTTTAATCATGCATGATGCATCAGTATATAAACGTTTAACCTTTGAGATAATTTTTTCTTTAAAACCAAAAGCGCTAAGAGTGTGTTAGGGTTTTTTTCCATCTTGGTTCCGTCTCCCTCTCTGTCCTGTCTACTCGTGCGCACTTGCACACCTGCTATTGATCATCCTACTCTTCTCTGATTGTTGGCTATTTAGTCTCCCCTTCGCTCACTCTGTGCTTGAAAATGATTCTTTCTCGAAAAATAGGCTAGCTCACTTGTCTTACGTGCTCCAAAATGATCTGTCCTGTTGCGCCCTGTCTTGTCTCACCCTGTATGTGTGTATATATCTAGTTGTGCAGTGGCTCACCTCTGCTCTGCCCACAGTCTGTTTTAGAGTAACTCTGGAATCCCTGTGATCTGCTTGCCTGCCTGAGGTCTGACAAGTTTTTTCCATTATCGTTTTCTGTCCTTGGAGGGTTCTTTTTTTCCCATCCAGTCCTGCATCGCCCAGAAGAAGGCAGATCTATCCGACTGTTTCATTTCCATTTATTAATAAATATTGTCTTTTGATGTATTCCTTGTGTTTGGGTCTACTTATGAACTGTGACAGTGTGTCAAAAGTAAAACCATGATCTACCGTTATCCATGATTGACCTATCCTTAACATAGTATGACTGGTCTTTGTGTATAATTTCATGCAACACATTATTTAATCGATTTGCAAGAACCTTGGATAATATTTTATTTATAATTATTCTGTGCACAAAATGTTTGGCAACAATAATAAAAAAGCATGTTGACTGCTTGTAGGAAAAATACCTTCACTACAGCATTTCTTAGTAACTCTAAAATAATTGTCTCCTATTATTGGCCAAAAGGATTTATAAAATTCAGCTGGTAGTGCATCCAGGACATTTGCCTTAAGACAGCCCCTTAACAGCCAGTGAGACTTCTTCAAAAGAGATATCAGCCTCTAAAAGCTTCTTGTGATCTCCAGATAAAACGGGTAAATCTTTTAGTAGCTCTCTTTTACAATGTTCATCAGAAAAACCAGCAGCATATAAGTTTGAATGAAATTTTGTTGCAAGCTTGCGCATCTTCAAAGGGTCTGAGTTGACTTGTCCATTATTGTCCTTCAAGGAAAACAATCGGTTTCTGCTGACCCTCTTTTCGCTCCAAATAAAAAAAGTAGGTAGAAGGAGCATCCATGTCTTTTAGAGTTAAATAGCGACTTCTTATGAGAGCTCCTTTAACTCTTTCATTCATAATCAGGCTTAAAATGGTTTTCTTTTCAGTCCAAAGTTCTTTTAAAAGGACATCCTCATTTAAAGAAATTTTCATTTCAATATTCACAATCTCTTTTAGTTGTAGAGAGGAAAAAGAAGATTATTTCTGAGAAAACTCACTCCCACCACTATATAATATTTTCAAAAAGACTTTTTTCAGTTTGCCATTTTTCTCAAAATAACTTAAACTTAAAAACTTCACAAAACTCTTTATCCTCTAAAAGTTTATTATTAAAATGCCAATAACAGCTTTTGTGTGTATGTTTTGACAAAGTGAAACCAACAATAACACGTTTATGATAAGAAAGTATGTTAGGGATCATTTCAGTACAAATTACTCTATTTTTCAAGCTGCAGGATATATAAAAGCGGTCCAAACGAGCAGCAGAAATCCTGTCATTAGAGACTTTCACCCAAGTATATTGCTTTATAGATGGGTCGTGCTCTCTTCACACATCTGAGAGATTCAGCTTTATAAAAATACCAGTTAAACAGAAGGCTGATTGTGCATGGGGTTCTTCCCAGTTTCTATCACAGAAGTAAAATCCAGAGTGCAGTTCCAATCCCCCCCACCCCACAACAATAAACACTTACTCATTTTCATCTTTGACTATATTTTCAAACTTCTTAAAAATAAAAATCCTTTCTTCTCCACTATTTGCAGAATAAATATTTATAAATAGAAATTTAAAATCATCAATTTTAGCCTTAACAGATAAAAGCCTTTCTGGCAAAAAATTTAGCATCCACATTAGGAGAGAAAAGAATAGCCACACATACACTTAAATTTGTCCCATGACTGAGAAAAAAAAAATCCTTTCCACCATAAGCCCCAGTTAGCTTCATTACTACAAGTACTGTGAGTTTCTTGCAAAAAAAGTTACACCCAGATCCCTTAATCAGAAAGAAAAAAGAACAGATGAAGGAAAGAACCCCCAGCCATTACAGTTATTTAGATTTCCGCACCCGTTTTCCTGATCTAATATCAGTTAAAAACTTTTTCAGACGACATCTTTCCTGTTGTGAAAGCTCATCATAGCTACTTACTTTCAGAAAGCACATAACTGAAGCCATAAACTTTTCAACATGAAAACATTTTCGATGATTTCCAGAACACGTTTACACCTTGCAGATGTGGTTCTCGAAGAAGACTTATTTTAATATACAGTGGGGGAAATAAGTGTTCAACATACCTCTAAAGGTGCTTTTGACTTGAAATTTTCACCACATGTTGGGTAACAATTAAAGAAATTTATATTTGCAAAGAAAACAATATTAATTAGTTTACAATTTAAGTTGTAGAAACAGGAAAAAAGTATTGAACACATGAAGAAAGGGAGGTGTAGAAAGGCAGCGAAAGCCCAGACAGGACCTGAAATCTCTCAGTAGTTATTCAGCAACCCTCTGCCCTTCCTCATTGTAAATGAATATTAGCTGCTTCAGTCCAACCTCTACATTATCAGGAAGATGAAAATGAAACCAGGGTGGACATTTTTAACATGACAATGATTCAAAACACAGCCATGGAAATTATCAAATTGTTTCAGAAAAAGAAAATCAAGCCGTAGAATGACCGAGTCAATCACCTGTCTTGAATCCAATAGAAAATACAAAATAAAGATCAGATTTCATAGACGAGACCCACAGAACTATCAAGAGTTTAACACTCTTCTGTCACAATTTTTCAGTGTACTCGCGAACACAAATCTTGATGTAGGTCTAGTTACTAGCACTATCTTCACTTGCACATTAAAAATTGTTGCCACAATCAAAAAAAAAACAAAAAACTGCACCCTGATATACCAGTCAGGACGGTGGACTTTGTTTTTGAATTTGTTTTGGTTTCTTTCCTCCATAGGACTGTTGCAGAAATCTAACGAACTAATCAGTTAAATGTAAAATGTAAATCAGTTAAGATCAGGTTAAGTTATTTCACAACGCTTGATATAAACATCCTTTGTCAACTTGGGGTTTAACCCAGGGTTAATGACTAATTTTGGAGCATGTGCACATTAAAGTATGACACATGCAGTAAACAGCCAATCATGAGAGAGTGATTCAGTTCTCATGAGAAAGTCAGTGCAATTCACTTCTGTGTTGAAGATTAAGATATGTCATTATCAGAATTATAAAGAATTTAAACACATAAGAAATAAACATTGCTGAAATCACAACAATTTGAGAAGGCAACTTAAATTAATTATCATTATATCAATTCAAATCAATCATTTATCTTATCTTAATAATGTAGGTTCACAAACAGCTCATAAGGCAGTGGTTTTAAAAGCTTTATAAATTAAAGTTAATTTATTAGTATTTAAATGTTCATTTAAAGGCTTTATTAATATTAACTTGAAAGGCAATTTAAAAGTATTTGAGTATGTAATATAAAGTATAAATAAATAATTTATATATTATAAACAAATAACTGTATAACATATACTATAAACAATACACCGTTTTGATTTATTCTGTAGCTAAATAATAGAAATGACCGAATCTATAACTTGTGTTTTAGATTTTCATTCTAATGACAATATTCTTGAAAATACTGTATTATTGCTTTGTCTTCTGGGTAAATTTTACCTTTATAAGGCCAGAACCATTCATTATAAACCATTTAGACATTAGAATTTTCTCAATTGATTTGAATTTGCTTGTCACGTCTTTTAAAAACAATGCTTTCTCTGCCAGAAAGCTATCTGATTTGTGAAAGATTAGTGAGTAAAGTAATTTGTGAATGATTTGGGAATGATTAGTCAGTAAAATTATTTTCTATAGTGCAATTTTTTCCTGTGGTATCAAGATATCGTGTTTTATTTTTATGTGTTGGATACATGTCAAGCCTGTCTTTGTGAATATGTTTTGCCCACAATGGAATCTTCTTGCCAGACTCTCTCAAAAATATTGTGCTCTCTCCCTTGCATAGACTAATTAAATGTATTGAGGTGCTCAAACGGGCCTCACGGTGGCACAGTGGATTGCACGTTCGCCTCACAGCAAGAAGGTCGCTGGTTCGAGCCTCGACTGGGTCAGTTGCCGTTTCTGTGTGGAGTTTGCATGTTCTCCCCATGTTGGCGTGGGTTTCCTCCGGGTGCTCCGGTTTCCCCCACAAGTCCAAAGACATGCGGTATAGGTGAATTGGGTAAGCTAAAATTGTCCGTAGTGTATGAGTGTGAATGGGTGTGTATGGATGTTTCCCAGAGATGGGTTGCAGCTGGAAGGGCATCCGCTGCGTAAAACATATGCTGGATAAGTTGGCGGTTCATTCTGCTGTGGCGACCCCAGATTAATAAAGGGACTAAGCCGAAATGAAAATGAATGAATGAATGAGGTGCTCAAACACATCAGTAAGAGGAGCAACTCATACGAGCCAGATTTCATTGGTAAATAAATTAGCATAAGGTGAGATGTTTTCGGGAAAGGAAGGCAGTGATTTCTGTTTTAAGTTTAACTAGTATGGCAGTACCGTCAGTTGTGATTCCTACTGAACCCATATACAAATTCTCAATACTGAAAATATTAGGTCGTTGTAGTGGTGGAGATATTTCTGCTCCAAAGAGATCACTCCTGAATGACCCCTTCCCATACATATCTCACAAAAACAAGTATACAAAAAATAAACATACTGTTTTTAAATAAATACAGTAAATACACTGGCCATGCAAGAACTAGGATGTTTTCAGCTTCCAGAAATTGTGTACAGATCCCTGCAACTTGGGGTAATGCATTATACTGTGGCAACATAATGTTTTTGGATGAATAGCACAACAATTGGCCTCAAGATTTTGTCTCTATATCTCTGTGCATTCAAAATCCAATACCATGCCTGCCCATATCATAACCCCAACCGGCACCAAGAGCTACTCGATTCACAATCTTGAGATCAGCTCACCCAAACAACATCATACATTCCCTGGGATTCTGACATAAAGAAAACCACTCCAAAGTGCCAAATTTTATTGAATGTGAGCATTTGCCCACTCAAGTCAGTTACGATGACAGGTCAAGACCTAGATGAAAAATTGGAAATTAACTTCCCTTGGGTTCTGAAAGCAGAAATTCTTTGGTTATGCAAACCGATTGTAGCAGCAGCTGTCCAAGTAGGTGGCTGTGAGAAACTGCACACAATGCTCTAGTGTTTGATTAAATTACATTACAATCAAACACAACCCCTAAAGATCCTGTATGTCACGTGACTTTAGGATGTGATGTGTAATCCATCTGAAAGCAGCTTCACTAAACTATTCACCTCTCTGGGTGGACCTTTCCGGTCTCGTGTGTGAGTGAGGAGTGGAAGAAGAGAGAGGGGGAGGATTTTAGGATTTTGGGAATTATTGTTAATTATTTATTTATTTGCATGGGGTTATTTCTGCAACAATGTAACCTCTATATATTTATTAAATATTAGTATATAACATATTATTTACTGAACAATACTATTTAATAAACATCAGTTATAAAAGTAGTGCTCTGATATGGATTTATATGTATATAAAGATGAGAAACACAGCTGTGAATTTGGTCAAATGTATTTGCTCTGGAAAAAAAATTACTGGGACTGAAGACCAGTGTTGGGCATGTTACTGACTAGTTGTTTCTCACACATTGTAGAGAATTATGAAAATCATAAGCAGGGAAAGTATGGTTACTTTTTAAAAGTAAAACTTCCAACTTAAGATAACAGCTTTGCTGGATCAGTGTACAGACCACTCACATTGGTCATTAACAACATTTTAGGGCTGTGGGAAAAATGAGCCATGTGCCTCAGCTTGCCTAAAGTTATTCAGCTGTTGCTTGTTAGATACAGGATGATGAAATATGTCTGACTACATCCTGACATCTACGTCTGATTGTTAAAGAATTTGCAATGTCTTGACTTGTGGAAACATTTTATGGTCTACCATCTGCAATATTACTGTTGAAGCATGTTCAGATTGCTACTGACACTGTCCTTGCACAAAAATGAATCTTGAGACTTGTAATTTTCATTTAAAAAATGATGTTATCATTTAAATTAATGTGCACATTTTCTTTAAAAGATGGATATTCTAGATTTATTATAAACAAAAATTGAGATAATTTTGCTAATAAACTCAAAAAGATAAATACTGGTGCAATCATTAGGCACATTTTGAAGAACCAAATTAGCTAACAAAATTGAGGAAAGATGGCTTCATGTATCATTTAAGAGAATGTGTTAAATTATGTGTGATTTATTGAGATGTTTGCATTTTAATCTCAACAACAATATTAATCAGATGACATTTTAAAGGATCAAATCAGCAGTGAGCATGTTACCTCTTAACAGTTAAGCATTAACAGTTAAGAAATGTTAATGTTATTTTCTTAAATAAGCTCTTTCAGGAAAAAACACAAACATTTCGAGCTTGTCTGGGAGCTTCATTATAAACTGACATATGATGTATAGGGTGACACTGGTATTTTCATCCACTTATTTGCTTCTATGTTCATACTGCATTATATAATGAAATTGAACAAATTATTTGCATTGTAAATAATATTTAACAGCAGTGATCAGGCAACATTTAAGCGGGGTGGACAAACAGCAGTGATCTTTTTAAGAGGTAAGCCTTAGCTGTTAGCTATAGCTTTTTGCTATTCAATTAGCTTTTATATATTTTATGTTGCCTCACAGTGGCGCAGTGGGTAGCACGTTCGCCTCACAGCAAGAAGGTCGCTGGTTCGAGCCTCGGCTTGGTCAGTTGGCGTTTCTGTGTGGAGTTTGCATGTTCTCCCTGTGTTGGCGTGGGTTTCCTCCGGGTGCTCCGGTTTCCCCTACAAGTCCAAAGACATGCGGTATAGGTGAATTGGGTAGACTAAATTGTCCACTGTGGCGACCCCAGATTAATAAAGGGACTAAGCCGAAATGAAAATGAATGAATGAATGATGAATATTTTATGTTTGAAATACAAATATTGTTTGAACTTCATATATATATACACTTGCATATATTGTCATATATCAGATTTCTATATGGGGCATTGTGTTTCTAGGTTAAAACAACGTCAGTTTCATGTTTTGGGGTTCTTAAAAACAGTAATAAAATATATAATAAATAATATTTTACAAACTACAATAAACTATTCTTCATGATTGTAAAACTTACAAAAGCACACTGCTATCAGAGAGAAGAAATGAGGCTTCTAGACAAAAGGCCCACATTAATTAGCTATGTGTTTATATATATATATATATACTCACCGGCCTCTTTATTAAGTACACATTACTGGTTGGGCCCCCTTTTACCTTCAGAACTGCCTTATTCCTTTGTGGCATAGATTCAACAAGGTACTGAAAATATTCCTCAGAGATTTTGGTCCATATTCACATCACGCAGTTGCTGCAGATTTGTCGACTGCACATTCATGATGCAAATCTCCCGTTCCACCACATCCCAAAGGTGCTCTATTGGATTGAGATCTGGTGACTGTGGAGGCCATTTGAGTACAGTGAACTCATTGTATTGTTCAAGAAACCAGTCAGTCGCTTTATGACATGGTGCGTTATCCTGCTGGAGGTAGTCATCAGAAGATGGGTACACTGTGGTCATAAAGGGATAGACATGGTCAGCAACAATTCTCAGGTAGGCTGTGGCGTTGACACAACATTCGTACTAATGGGCCCAAAGTATGCCAAGAAAACATTCCCCACACCATTACACCACCACCACAAGCCTGAACCATTGATACAAGGCAGGATGGATCCATGCTTTCATGTTGTTGACGCCACATTCTGACCCTACCATTTGAATGTCACAGCAGAAATCAAGACTTATCAGACCAGGCAACGTTTTTCCAATCTTCTATTGTACAATTTTGGTGAGCCTGTGCGATTTGTAGCCTCAGTTTCCTGTTCTTAGCTGACAGGAGTGGCACCTGGAGTGGTCTTCTGCTGCTGTAGCCCATCCACCTCAAGGTTCGACATGTTGTGCGTTCATAGATCTTCTGCATGCCTCGGTTGTAACGAGTGGTTATTGGAGTTATGGTTGCCTTTCTATGAGCTCGAACCAGTCTGGCCATTCTTCTCTGACCTCTGGCATCAACAAGGCATTTGTGCCCACAGAACTGCCATTCACTGGATATTATCTCTTTTTCAGACCATTCTCTTTAAACCCTAGAGATGGTTGTGCATGAAAATCCCTATAGATCAGCAGTTTCTGAAATACTTAGACCAGCCCGTCTGGCACCAACAACCATGCCATGTTCAAAGTCATTAAATCACCTTTCTTCCCCATTCTGATGCTCAGTTTGATCTGCAGCAGATCGACTTAACCCTATTTACATGCCTAAAAGCATTGAGTTGCTGCCATATGATTTGCTGATTAGAAATTTGCGTTAACGAGCAGTTGGACAAGTGAACCTAATAAAGTGGTCGGTGAGTGTATGTGTCATGTGGTGCAACCGAAGTGAAAATTTAGTTACACTTTACTTTCCAGTAACAACTTACAGAACTTCCGAACAGCTAATGCAACACTGCCCTGCAGCTGTAGCTCATCTGTCTAAATAATTTGATGTTGCGTGTTCATAGATGCTCTTCTGCAGACCTCAGTTGAAGTGTTTATTTGAGTTACTGTTGTCTTTCTATTGGCTGAACAAGTCTGCCCATTACCTTTAACATCAATAGGTAACGTTCACAGAACTCTTTATAGATATATCTTCTTTCTTTTAGGAACAATTTACTGTAAACCCTTAAGACAGTTGTGCGTGAAAATTCCAGCAGATAAATAATTTCTGAAATGTTCAGTGCAGGCTATCTGTCACCATCAGCTAAGCCATATGCAAAGTCACTTAACCCTTGTGTTGTCCAAGAATTCTGTATACACTGTTGTCCACTCTGGTAAAACAAAAAAAAAAAAAAAAAAGAAAGAAAATGACCCGCCTTCACTAAACCTCTAAAATAAAGCATCTAAATTTAATTTCAATTCTCAAATTAAGTCACTTCTGTTGGCACAAGATGTTTTTGATGAATTTGATGAACTTTTGATGAATTCCAAGAACAGCAGGGTTTGTTTACTCTGCTTATAGAAAACCAAAAGCAAATCATCTGGATCAGTTGTGTTTTGTAACTGCAACCCACAGGTGTTGACTTTGCATCCATGAAATCTGCCTACTGATCTGTAAATAATAAGATATATAGCGGTGTATATATAACTCGCTATTATAAAATCAGTGATTTCACCATGTTTCTCACTGACACGGAAAGTTCTTAAACACAAAATTTAAGATATCTAAAAAAAGTATACTTGAGATTTTTTGAGACATTGTAGACACTGAATGTATTGATGCATGCTAAACAGGTAAACTAAGTGTTTGACATCCCAACAAAATTCTCTAGATTGATTTCACACGATGCATAACCTGAGACATTTTCCTGCCACCACAACGTGTAAGCAGCTTGCAGTGGCATCACTATCAGGTTGACTCTGAAATGATCTATATTATCATAGCTCTCTGTATGTAACATCTAGACTTTATTTAGGCCACAAATATTTTGTTAAAAGATGCACAATCATCCAGCCTAGAGTTATTAATTACATGATATTTGGGACAAATGAGTAGAGGCATCCTGGATTTGCTTGGATGTTGAGTAGCCCAGGAGGTTTTGTTGATCACCTGTTATGCAACTCGCTTTTCACACTTCATTTGAATTATTTATTCGTTATTTTATGTTGCATGAACTATTAACAAACAGTAGTTACAGTACATTAATCAGAAGGCTTTGTCCAAAGCGACTAGAAAACACTTAGTTTCACAACTCTGCTGTTATTTCTCTAATTTTGCATGAAATAGTTCACTTTTGCTGGCCAAGATTAGAACCAGTCTACAATTGCAGTTGATAGTTGATAGTGTTTGATTTCCATGGTTTTTTTTTGTTGGCGTATCCTGTGCCTTTTAAAAATCAACTTTTTAAGGCAAAAAGAGAAACAGATGTCAAACTTTCTTCCAGTGATGTCTCCAGGAAGTGTTTAATGGGTTGGACAGATAGGTGAAACTCTGTAGCTATTTTGGGCTTTTCCGTCTGGATTTTTCTACCCAAACTGAAAAGTGGGGAGCTACAATAACATAAATGTCAAAGTTTAGACTAACTGTAAAAACAGAAAATAAAGATTGTAAGCTTTCAAATGGTACTTTTATATTGTGGTATTGGCTCACCACAGACCTTAGATTTAAAGGAAAACATTGATGATGATCCGGTGCAGGATCCACAGAGTTTACCCTTTAGGATCAAGTCACATTTTTTTTGTTGTTTTTACAAAAAGGCCCATTATGCATTGCCAATATTGCTAAGATGAATAAAGAGCAACTCAATTAATCCTGTCTGACTGATTTTTAATAATCCTAAATAACCATAGCTTGTCAAACTGCACTAACATGATCATGATAAGTCACACTGTAAATTCTTGTCAATGAACAACAATGAAGATGGACTACTGTAATATAGTTCTTTGTTGTGGGAAAAAGAAGACAGGGTCGGCGATACAGGTAAGTAATTTTTATTTATTTTAAATATCTCACACCCCGTGAAGCTGGGTGTGTGTGTGAGTGTGTGTTCTCTCCTCTCCCCGGCTGCTCCCTCTCTCCTCCTTAAGAAGGGTGTCTCTCCGGTCCAATCACTAGAATAAACAGCTGTTATTTATTATTTCTGATTGGTCCGCTGACTAGCCGCCGGGCTCTGAGGATGCTCTCCCCCCTCATTGGGTGTTTGATCATGCTCACCTCTCCACATACCCCCACCACCCGCCTCAGGCCGGGGAGCCGTCTGGCCTGCAGCCCTCCCCCTCCCCGCCCTGGAGAGGAAGTCGGCTACAGCCATTTGTGCACCCGGACTGTGGACCACCTTGAATTTAAAAGGCTGTAACGCTAGATACCAACGGGTGATCCGCACATTGGTATCCTTCATGTGGTGGAGCCACTGGAGAGGAGCATGATCTGAACAGAGGATGAATTCCCTGCCCAGGAGGTAATAGCGCAGAGAACGGCCCACTGTATCGCGAGACATTCTTTCTCTATGGTGCTGTACTTAGCCTCACTCTTGCTGAGTTTGCGGCTAATGTACAGCACCGGCCGTTCCACTCCTGCCACCTCCTGGGAGAGAACCGCCCCCAGGCCCCGATCGGACGCATCCAACTGTAACAGAAAGGGGAGAGCAAAATCAGGAGTGTGCAATAGCGCCCCCCCACAAAGTATAGATTTTACTTTTGAGAAAGCCTGTTGACACTGCTCCGACCATTGGACGGTATCTGGTCCCTCCTTTTTAGTGAGATCAGTCAATGATCTGACGAGGACCGAATAATTAGGAACAAAACGCCTATAATATCCCGCCAATCCCAAAAATTGTCTCACCTCCTTTTTGGTCTTAGGTCTCGGACAGGTTGCAATAGCTACAGTCTTATCAATTTGGGGCTGCACCTGTCCGTGACCCAAGTGGAAGCCCAGATACCTTACCTCCACTCGCCCAATTGCGCACTTCCATGGGTTGGCCGTGAGCCCAGCCCGTCTCAGCGCTGACAATACTGCCCTCACATGTTGCATATGCCGCTGCCAACCATTACTGAAGATGATGATGTCATCTAAATACGCAGCGGCATATGCTGAGTGAGGGCCAAGTATTTTGTCCATCAGACGCTGAAACGTCGCTGGTGCTCCGAACAGCCCAAACGGAATTGTCACAAATTGGTGCAATCCAAACGGCGTCGTGAAGGCTGTTTTTTCACGAGATATTGGAGTTAAGGGAATCTGCCAATATCCCTTTGTCAAATCCAGTGTCGAGTAATATCGAGCAGCACCTAACCGGTCGAGCAATTTGTCAATAAGCGGCATTGGATATGCGTCGAATTTCGACACAGCGTTGACTTTTCTATAATCCACACAGAACCGGACTGAGCCATCAGTCTTGGGTACCAAGACGATCGGGCTGGCCCAGTCGCTGTGGGATTCTTCTACTACACCCATTTTCAGCATATTAGCCAATTCTTCCTGAACCACATTTTTCTTGTGTTCAGGCAGGCGATACGGCTGGGTCCTAACGACTTCGCCCGGTTTTGGTCTCAATATGGTGCTGAATTAGGTTCGTTCGACCAGGCAGGGGCGAGAACACATCAGCGTATTCACGTTGGAGGTGCCGGATGTCGATGAGCTGGCTCGCTGAGAGATGATCTCTCCCCGGTGACCAGAGTGCCCGGCCGTTCCCGTCCGGTGCTCTCTATTCCCAGGTCTTCCTCGTTGGTAACAAGCGTAGCCAGTGACACCTCCTCCGTCTCCCTCCACTGCTTCAGCAGATTTATGTGATATATCTGATGTGAATCGGCCCTGTAAGAACGAACTACCTCATAATCGAGATCGCTGACTCATCGTGTGACCACAAACGGCCCTTGCCACTTAGCGAGTAATTTAGAGCTGGAAGTGGGTAGCAGTACAAGGACTTTATCTCCCGGTGAAAATTTACGTAGTTTAGTGCCCTTGTCATATCGCCGGCGTTGGTCATTCTGAGGCTTAAGCAAATGCTCCATAGAGAGCCGCCCCAGTGTGTGGAGTTTTGCTCTAAGGTCCAGAATATATTGAATTTCATTTTTGCACTTTGAAGGCTCGTCCTCCCAAGCTTCTCTAATGACATCCAAAACCCCACGGGGCTGTCTGCCGTAGAGGGGCTCCAAGGGGGAAAACCCTGTGGAGGCTTGCGAAACCTCCCGCACAGCGAATAACAAGGGCTCTAACCACTTATCCCAATTTTTCGCGTCTTCATGAACGAATTTACGGATCATGGATTTAAGGGTGCGATTAAATCGTTCCACCAGCCCATCTGTTTGTGGGTGATAGACGCTGGTGCGAATCGACTTAATGCCCAGCAATCCGTAAAGTTTGCGCATTGTGCGTGACATGAATGCGGTGCCTTGGTCAGTGAGAATCTCCTTAGGGATTCCCACTCGGAAGATTATACGAAACAGAGCTTCCGCAACACTCTTTGCTGAGATGTTACGGAGTGCTACTGCTTCCGGGTACCGGGTGGCATAATCCACTAGGACTAATGCAAACCGGTGCCCGCGTGCGGATTGCTCTAATGGCCCAATAAGATCCATACCAATTCTCTAAAAGGGGATCTCCATCACCGGTAGAGGGCGCAATGGCGCTTTTGGGGTGGCCGGTGGGTTTACCAGCTGACATTCACGGCATGCAGCGCACCATCTGCTGACATCCCCGTGAATGCCCGACCCAAAAAATCGGGCCATGAGGCGATTTAGTGTGGCCGCCTGACCTAAATGTCTGGCCATAGGATTAGAATGAGCCACCTGGAAAAGCATTTGCTCTCCCCCCTCATTGGGTGTTTGATCATGCTCACCTCTCCACAACTACAAATGGACACACAAGAAAACTCACCCAGAGTTTGACATCATCCAAGAAGACCTGGTCACACAGAGAGATTTCAGCCATGATTTGGTCATCTGAGACAAAAAAGATCCCTATATTCCTAGGCTAAAATCGGTTGACTTTGTTGATTTGACATTTTTACCGACAGCCACTTTTACAATCAAAGTCGCAATTACAATCAAAATTTTCCTTCTGATGAGGCAAAAGATTTCAGAGACCTTCCAGTGTGAATTTTTTGACAAGTATCAGACCAAGAATCAATAAAAGTGTTGAACCTGATGATGCAATCACTTCAAACCACTGCAGGGAAATGTCAAAACATCTTTTTGTTGTTGTTGTTGTTGTTTTATTATTAAAGTGTGCTGTGAGCAAAATTACTGATACAGATTGTTTATGTTTGTTGTGAAGTATCATTTAAGAATGCAGGTTACTAAATGTGTTACAGATGGATAACATCAAACTTCAGATGGGTTTTCATAAGTGTCCATGTTTGCCACATCTTGATTGTCAGTCTGACATTACCAGAGGTCCTACATTATGACATGAAACTCATTTTCATGCAGTATGACAATCTACAATCATATAGAATAATGAAATGTTGACTATTGTACATTTCTAGGTCAGAGGTCATCGATTAGCCAAAGGAGCTTAGCAGTCTTACATTTAATGATTCTGCTGTACAAACTGTAGAGCAACGTTCTAGCAACACCCAGGTCATGGCCTTGATTCTCAGAGATGTGTGATCAGCTGATGTTTTGCCATTATACACATGCAAATGTTGTAATAACTATGAATAAAACAAACTAAACAACTGATGATCATGCATAAACAGACTTTCAATAAACTCACATGTGCCTCGTTGTTAATTGACAAATGACAAAAAGAAATAGTACCATCAACAGTTGCAGGTCTCTGTTTCTCAAACTACTTAGTTTACTCGAAAGAGACTTTCATTTTTTGGATGAACTGCTCTTTTAAAGGGAATGTTTATACAACATTTATATCAACATTTGTGTGGGTATGTTGGAATGGATTCCAGGTTGTGGTTTGTGGTTATGTGTGTACTGAAAATGTTGTCAAATCTAGCACTACATAAAAATATGAATGCCTCAAAATGAATGTTCTTGTTTGTCATTGACACGTGATTGTAATCAACAAAGTAAAACTAAATCAGCTTACCATTTTCATTCATTCATTTTCATTTCGGCTTAGTCCCTTTATTAATCTGGGGTCGCCACAGCGGAATGAACCGCCAACTTATCCAGCATATGTTTTACGCAGCGGATGCCCTTCCAGCTGCAACCCATCTCCAGCTGCAACCCATCTCACACTCATACACTACGGACAATTTAGCTTACCCAATTCACCTATACCGCATGTCTTTGGACTTGTGGGGGAAACCGGAGCACCCGGAGGAAACCCACACCAACACAGGGAGAACATGCAAACTCCACACAGAAACGCCAACTGACCCAGCCGAGGCTCGAACCAGCGATCAGCGACCTTCTTGCTGTGAGGCGAACGTGCTACCCACTGCGCCACTGTGAGGCCCAGCTTACCATTTAGTATATGGTAAATAATTATTTTTTCATTAAAAGAAAAATACCTACCTGTGACATTTTGTAAACAAACCAGCATTTAAAGGGCTACATTTCTGACAATTCACTGATGCTGATGAAAAAGTCAACCAGTCAGTGAAAGTAGGAATAAAAATGTTTATATAAAATTTTATGAAAGCTTTGGATGTGGACATTTTTGACCATTTTCAATTTATGATGAACATTTTAATTGATGAACAAGGGTTAATGGTCTTTTTAGAGAGAATCAGAGTTTGTCTTGTCTGCCTTTCAACATGGCAAAGCTTTTGCACAAGTCGTTCACAGAAGTGACTTTCTTTTTGCTGATTTTAGGGAGGGTGGGTGCAGGTTGTGATGATCTGTGGCAAGACGCAGCACTTTTACTCACATCATCAGAATTCCACCCAGACAAACACTGTCTGTTTCTCTGTGTGGAAAATGTGTTATGGTTTCCTGAATGAGGATGGGGTCGGCTGGGATTGAGTCTTGGGACAGGGAGGTCCGGGTGTGCCACTGAGGATCTGGAGAGTCGGGTGTGTGTCTGGGAATCATGAGGTTTTGTGACGCAGTGCTTGAATCCCTGAAGTTGTTCTTTGGCCAAGGTCAGGGCTGCTGTTAGTTCTTCCCTCTCTTCACACTCACGCCTTACTGTTTCTTCAAGTATGGAATTCTAATAACAAACAGAGAATTGGTTAAGGCATGAAAAAAAGAGATGTCTAAAATTTCTCCAGTGACAACTTTAGTTGGCTGGAAAAACTGGCTAAAACATACAGTGAGGGGAAAAAAAACAAGACAAAAGGGGTAACACTTTGTCATACCAACTTGACATTACCAATAACATTACCATAACTTGTCAGAAATCTGTCACAAGCATGATTGACACAAGTGCAATATAATTGTGTCATGAATATTTTTATGATCACTTTTGTCAGTGGAACAAACAGAATTTGTCACTGAAACTTGATATTGTTTATGTCAAGTTGTCAAAGACATCGCAAATAATGTCACATTTGCATTTAAATTTACATAACTGCGCGAATCACAAAGACAGTTGTCAATAAGCATAAAATCTCATTAATATTCATGACATAGATCATTTCATAATTATAACTTTGAATTTTCTTATGAACACTCAGTAAAGTAAAGTGTTACCACAAAAGGTTACCTGCAACTATTATTTCATGGACCTATAGTGATAAAGATAAAGTGATTTAGATTTGTCAGGTTGATATTGTCAGTAAATTAAACCAGTTAGAATAAAAAAAGTTAAATGAAAACATAATCTATTAAAGAGGGCCTCACAGTGGCGCAGTGGGTAGCACGTTCGCCTCACAGCAAGAAGGTCGCTGATCGCTGGTTCGAGCCTCGGCTGGGCCAGTTGGCGTTTCTGTGTGGAGTTTGCATGTTCTCCCTGTGTTGGCGTGGGTTTCCTCCGGGTGCTCCGGTTTCCCCAACAAGTCCAAAGACATGCAGTATAGGTGAATTGGGTAAGCTAAATTGTCCGTAGTGTATGAGTGTGAATAGGTGTGTATGGATGTTTCCCAGAGATGGGTTGCAGCTGGAAGGGCATCCGCTGCGTAAAACATATGCTGGATAAGTTGGCGGTTCATTCCGCTGTGGCGACCCCAGATTAATAAAGGGACTAAGCCGAAATGAAAATGAATGAATGAATGAATGAATCTATTAAAGATGTATGCAATGACCATAATCCAGGATTTAACCACCAGTTGACCAGAAGCCCCTTGAAAGTCTTGAGAAAGATGTGCTGGAGAAAACAGTGGACATCCCAGTAAGATAGTGGAGGTGTTCATTTCTTCAAGACAAGATCTCAGTCATAAAGGAATTCAGCTATTGATTGAAATAAACTTACTAATGTTGCATAATGAAGTCAAAAGAACACTGTGATGAATGCACTTTCACAATTTGATGAATATTTGCATTGTCATCCTGGAATATAGCCATGGGATATGTTTCTCAACATGGTTACAAAATAAAAGCTACAAACCACATCAGTAGGTTAAAAAGATGTATTGCCAAGCATATAAATGTACACTAACAAGCCAAAACATGTTAATGACTGCATTAAAGATCCTTACATAATATCTGTTCTCCAGTGACATCTACTGGAAATTCTGCGCAGACTGCCGAGAGAGGCGTAACCTGCAACTACTGTAGTTTTTCAAGGATTTGCCATGAAAATGTTGTATTTACTATATTTAAAACATATTAAATATATAATGATTATTATTATTATTAAAGTAAGCAATTACTTACTTTACATTAAATAAATGAGTAAACCCATTGCCTTAAAAGTTGACTACTTCAAATTATTAAGTAAATGAACTTTGCATAATTGTAAAAATGTACTTAAACTGGGTTTACTCATCTTTTTTAGGGCAACAGTCTTTACTCACTTTTTAAAATAAAGTCAACTTATTGCTTTTTACAGAGTAACTGTTTACAGAGAACAAAACAGCCCATGCAATAACTTATGTGGGTATCTTGGGCTCAGCTTCACGTGCTAAAAAATCCCAGACTGGAAAACTTCATTTGAAAAGACTCCAGAGCAGATGAAAGCTGATGTGCGTACAAGAAAATACCCATGACAGAGAGTGTGGAAGATCCTCACTGCAGATCTGGGAGTTTCCATAACTAACAACACAGAAGAATGAGGTCATGATGACCAGCTCCCAACTCCTTGATGTTGCCAGCTACGATCTTTTGGTGTCATCTAGTGGTCATATTAATCTAGTGCAAAAATGCATTCAAAACTTCTCAGATTCCAAACATGCTACAGCGCGAGTACTACAAACATGTATTTTTAATGCTTAAATCTGATTGATTATGAAGTCAATCACATTATACCGTATAAGATTATAAGAAGTCAATTTACGCTGTGTTCTAGAAAAGGAAGGGTCAGGATCAAATTTAAAAAAAAAAAAAAAACAGAAAATAAGTGAAAATAATTTTTTTTAAGCTCTATCTTCTAATCATCTAGTCACAGAAACTATGCATACACCAGTTTTCATGCTCACTGTAAGGTCTACAAACACCATGATTGGCGTATGCAAATTTCTCATGTTTTTGTCCATTGGAAAACAATTATTACTTATTGGGTCAAAACCCTGTACACAGCAGATCTCACAACTAAACCTGCGATTAGAGGGATACTTAACTGTCAGTTGTCAGTTTGTAAATATAAATGGACAATTTTCAAGACTCAAGCCAGTGAGTATATAAAATTGGTATCTCATTTCTGGGTCCATCAGATCCTTCAGAGGCACACCCATCAGGAGTTTCACCAACTTCTCTAGAGCAAGATACTGACTGGATGACGGCCACTCAAGCAAACTCCTGATTGGTGCTATGCGAATGTCCTCACAAAGATTTTTCAACTTGAGTGATTCATGGGAATCACGCATTAAGCATGTTAAATAACTTTGTTATTTGTGTTTTGCTGTGTGTGTTGTGGTGTGCGAGGGTGGGGTGTGTCTGTTTACCTTCTGCTGACTTGCTGACTCCAGCGGATGGTTGTTAGCTGCCTATATATTCAGTCAGTGATTCTCTGGCTGGTTATCAGTCCATTGTTGTTTCACGTTCCTGTCTGTGTTTTCTACCGTTGTTTGAGTATTAAGAGACTTGTTTTGCACTGCTGAACACCTAATAAACTGGTTTTCACTCACTATTGAATTCTTCCTGTTTCTTCTTGTAACATTTGAATTGCCCAGAATAGCAAAGTCCACTAAAGGAGGTTGAGTGTTTTCATATCTGGCTTCTAAACTATGGAATAGTTTTCCTGATAAAGTCAGAGGCTCAGGCACACTTTCTCAGTTTAAAACTAGATTAAAAACTTTTTAATAAAGCATATACACAATGCGGGCCTCACAGTGGCGCAGTGGGTAGCACGTTCGCCTCACAGCAAGAAGGTCGCTGGTCGCTGGTTCGAGCCTCGCCAGTTGGCGTTTCTGTGTGGAGTTTGCATGTTCTCCCTGTGTTGGCGTGGGTTTCCTCCGGGTGCTCCGGTTTCCCCCACAAGTCCAAAGACATGCAGTACAGGTGAATTGGGTAAGCTAAATTGTCCGTAGTGTATGAGTGTG
>CAIGQW010052771.1:2570437-2593680 GCA_903798125.1 Danio choprae | reverse complement strand
TATATATATATATATATATATATATATCCCAAATAAATCAATACATCATGGAATGCATAAAAAAAGACAAGTTTCAATTTGTATTGTGTGACTTTCCTCACCTTTAAACTGTGCTCCTCTGCAGCTTTCAGTCTGCGTCTGAAGCTCTCCTCCAGTCTCTCCAATTCTCCCACATGAGTTTTCTGCAGCTCTTCTCTGTGAGAAAATAATGGCTACTGTAAATTCACTAACAGAAGTTAATTCAACAGAATTAACTTCAACAGAACATACGGGCTGCTTTAATATAATTCAACAGAACATACAGGCTGCTTTAATTACAAAACAATGCTTATATGTCACTGAGCAAATTGTAAAATGCAAGGACCATTAAATGTCTTGTCTAACTCTGACTCATGCTGTCATACCTGCCAGAACACGAGTCTTCTAAAACCACTACCTGACTACTATGTTTAATATTAAAGGTAAAAAAAGAATACAATTAGGCCATAAAGACAAAAGGAGTTTTAATAATAATAAAACAAAACTTGTGACACATTCACTGTGATGCATTTATGAGCAAGCATAATTTTCTGTTTTTGATTCAGTTGTTATGGAAACATAATTGTTATTTTTGTTAATTGTCTCATGTCATAAAACATTCTTATATAAAACTATGACTAACACTGGTCTGCAGCCTCAGGGCTGAAGAGAGATTGTTGAGGAAATGAAGAGGAGAAAAAAATAGGGTCAATAAAGTCAGACACTGTAATGAGCACTTCACAACAACTGCTAACTCTAGCTGAAGAAATTCATAACAAATTCATAATTCACAGTGAACACAAGCTGTCAAAAGAGATGGACATGCATATAGTGACAATGTTAACCTTGAAACTGTTTCATCTTTTTGATCTTATTAATCATAACTACCCTACAGTGCATAATATATAAAAACAAATGCAAAATTATTAGCCCTTCTGTAAATAGTGTATTCTTTTTCAACTAGTTCCCAAGTGCTGTTTAACGGAAAGAAGATTCTGTCAACCCTTTGTAAAAATGCTATATTTTTAATAACTAATTTCTTATAACTCATTTATTTTGTCTTTGTCATGATGACAGTACATAATAATGCAGTAGATATTGCAAGATACTAGTATTCAGCTTAAATTACAGTTTAAACATAGGCATAGGCTAATAAGGTTAACTAGGTAAGTTAGGTTTATTAGGCAAGTCATTGATTTGTATTGAAATTAATCATAGAAATATTTTGTGGCTAATAATATTGACCTTCACAGTTTTTCAGATGCAAAAAATCATAAATAAATAATTGTAAGTATAAATAAAGCATTCGGTACCACTTGAGGATTTTATTTTACAATAGTATTGTATTCATACTGCTGTATTTTTATTCAGATAAATACCTTTTTTAAGCATAATGGCAGGTTTCAACTACACCATATTTTTGTCAGAATAGTCAATTATTGCAGTGTAGTGGACTAGAAACATGTTTTCTACAGATTGTTTACTGGTCATTCATTGCTTTCCATATCTAACAATGTTGTCAAAGATTAATTGTTTTAGGACATTGAGAATTTATACACAATATGAAAAAAAAAATAATAATAATTTTTGTGTCCTGGTGGCCATTGGTATTTACAACAACCCTCTACAACACTTTACATGAGATCATATTGTACACAGATATTTTAAAGAAAAGCTTTTTAAAAAATATATGAGAAAAAAAGAAATACTAAATACACATTCTCTTAAAAAATTCCTTATTATCACCCCGACCCCTTTATTTAATACTGCCATGCACAGACAGTAGATATGGCTAACAGACAAGACATCAGATGTTTTTTTTCATCCTGTTTGTTGAGAGTTTAAAACTGTGATTACACATTGACTCATCCTGGTTGTCAAAGCCTTTGAAAAGCTCTTCTGCTATTAGCCGAGACAGACAGTGGAGATATGAGAAACGCTGGTGACTAGACAGACAGCAGTTGGCAGAAATTCCATTTTTACAACACATTCCTCTGTGGCTCAAACATTCCTCCCATGAGACATAAACTGTGACTCTGTAGACAGACTACTTCCATACTGAACTGGTGAAGACTGAGATGTACACAAAAACAAACAGCTCAGGAGAAACATCAAAGTCCCAACAGACCGACTGGATCAAATTGCCACATACCAACATTCCTAGTGTACATCCACTTACCCTGACTTTATGTTTCTTCGAAATGACATTCAAAACATTTTCTTCCTTAGAGTAATACTCCACTTTTTCCAAAATTGGCTGATTTTACAAGTCCTTTAAAATTAAACAGTTGATTTTTACCATTTTTGAATCCATTCAGCCAAGCTAGGGGTCTGACGGGAGCACTTTTAGCTTAGCATAAATCCTTGAATCGGATAAGACCATTAGCATCTCGTTTAAAAAAAGAGTTTTAATCATTTTCCTATTTAAAGCTTGACTCTTCTTTAGTTACATCGTGCACTAACACCAATAAAAAAATGAAAAGATGTTATTTTCTAGAACTATTCTCTCATTCTGGTGTAATAATTCATGGACTTTGTTGCTGTACCATGCCTGCAGCAGCGCAATGATATTATAGTGCTGTTACCTAGTTACAGCTGCTTTTTTCATGCCACCATATGATAGCAAAGTCTCTTTATGTTTATGCCCACTAGCCATAGGAACCTAGGAAATAGCTACTTTTCCTAGAGCACTAAACTTAAATAGTCTTAGTAATGTAACTACAGAATAGTGAAGCTTTTACATAGGAAAATTATCAAACCTTTTCCTTTCTTTCTTCTTTTTTTTTTTTGTTCAATTATTTATGCTAAGCTAAGCTAAAACTGCTCTCGCCAGACCTGGATAAAACTGTTTAGCTTTAGGTGACTTGCAAAATAAGCATAAAAAAAAGAATTGTTCCTTTAAATGAGTATAACATGCTAAAAATAACTGTAGTATGTGTTAATAGAGGTTGCCATAATTCTCCCGAGAGAGAGGAAGTCACACGGAGAGGAAAAAAAGTGAGCAAGCAGAAATTTCCAAGCATATTCAGTTTTTTTCCCCTATTTAAAGTGAGGGAATGTTTCATCTTGCCGGTCTGATGGTTTACGTGTCATGAGGTAGCATATTATTAATGTTAGATAGGTTGAGACTGACAGACACGCAATTCTCTGACAGCAGTTGTGCAATGGCTCTCGGGAGAAATGGCCTATAATGGGGATGTCTGAGGGAAATGGCTCTCAGAAACACAAGTGTTAAATAGGCCCGGTCTGGAATGTCCACACTTCACTGCACTTGTGCCATCAAATCAATGGAAAGATATCAGAGTGGCAGATAGAAAGCAAACGCAATGAAAATGGAAGAAGTTGGAGAGGAGGAAAAGTTATCACATGACAAACAAAGTTTTGAAAAAAGTTTAGTGTAACTAGGATTTTCAGTACAGTTTTAAGGTTGAGGTCACACATAATAAACGTATGTGCTCAAAGGCATGAGATTGATTGGGAAAAAATGTCATGGTTTATAAAAAGTGGCAGTTTTGAAATAGATAATGGTGTGTACATTTTTATCACAATTTTACAGTATAAAAACAGGTTACATCAATATTTAGAAAATAACAAAAATAATCCTGAATATTTAAAAGATTATATTGTAAGTCACTTTGGATAAGCATCTGCCAAATATAAATGTAGCCACTCTGTCAGCTCAAAACAGTCTATTCTCTTTTGATGTTAATCAGTTATTTATTTGTTTATTTATTTATTTTTTACACAAAACTGTCATACACTGGATCTTTCCTCTTATCTGACAAAACTCTGCACTGTAAAAAATGCCTGCAATTTTAACAATAAAAACCTGCAAAAATGCTATGATAATAAAAATCTTTAATATACAAATGGTGAATAACCATAAATGGTAACACTTTAAAATAACTTTACACAATGAATCATTTATTAAGCATCAGCAAAGAGTTATTTCATTATTTGTTAAGCATTAACTCTATATTAACAGACATTAGTAAGCAGTTTATTAAAAAAACATCTACGATTGCTGTATTTTTGACTTGACATGTATAATGTGCTTAATGATTGTGTTTTCATACTTCATTAGTATTTTCATTACTAAATTAAGTATTGCATTATTTACAAACCAGTTATTTAAGAATAATTGGTGGTCTTCTGAGATCATTCATAATGCGTAAGTAAATGATTAATAAACTATTCAAATTAACATTTGTATATCTTATTATTCAGGCATATATTAATATTTACTTTGTATGTTAATAAATGCTTTATTGACTCAACTTTATCCAGTTTTGTGACCTAATCTAAAATGAGGACTATTTATGCTTTGTAAATCCATTATAAATGACAATTAAAGGCTCAGTATCAAATGAACAATACATCTTTGCAATCTTATCTAAAAAAATACAATTACTGTAAAGTTTAAACACTGCTGAATAACAAGAGTGTTACATAAAATTGGATAAAACAACAACAATATAATAATTGTACAATATGTTATGATACAACATTTCAGTGTTATTTAGCGATGTTTAAACTGGACAGTAATTTTATTTGAGATAAGATTGCAAATATCTATCTGTCATTTGATACAGTTTCATTTGTGTATCTTAAAAAAATGAATAAAGTCTTTATTTTCTTTTTTTCCTGTTTAGAATTTACCCGAGCCTTTAGTTGTCATTTATAATGGATTTAAAAAGCATAAACAGTCCTCACTTTAGATTAGGTCACAAAACTAAATGAAGTTGCTTATTAATCATTAATAACTGGATGATGAAGTTTATTAATCCTTTACTTATGCATTATGAATGATCTTAAAAAAGACCATTTATTTCATTTCATTTAGTAATGAAAAATGAATCATTGACAAGTATGAAAATACAGTCATTAAGCACAATATACATGTGCTTATAAGTCAAGAATACAGCATTAAGCTGTACTGTATGTATAAACTGCTTACTAACATCTAATAATGTAAAGTTAATGCTTAACAAATAATGAATTAACTATTAGCTTATGCTTAATAAATGATTCATAGTGTGTAGTTATTATAAAGTGTTACCCCATAAATTGACTTTCCCAGAATTCACAGCAGGTAAATTTTCTTTTACAACCATTTGTCACGCAACGCTCTCCTCGAAGGCATGAGACACGGGAATTATCAAAGCTACAGGGATTTATTAACATAATACTCACTGGAGACACTGGAACATCGACACACAGGAATCATGGGGTAAAGAAAACATAGAATAACAAATCAGGATGACGTATAAAGGGACTAAGGCAAACTAAGAGGTATAAATACACAAGGACTAATGGAAATGATAACACACAGGGGAGGAACACAAGTAAACTAATGAACATCAAGAAATGGCGGGAAACAGAACAAAGGAGCACATGATCATAACAGAACCACACGGAACACAACAACAGAACCTGACACCATTTACATTTTGTTCTTGTCATTATTATGGTTCTTTTTAGATAACTTTTTTTTTCTCATTGTGGAGACTTTTGTTACATAGATAATGTTTATTGCATTATTTTTAGTGTCATGTGTGTTGTCATGGTGGTGTTTAGTCAACACAGGCTCATTTTGAAAACGTAGCCCTATGCACGTTTCTGGAGATCGCGAATTATGGCTGCATTTCAACGATATGGGGCGGTATGATGGCGTTCCTTTTCGCGATTACCAGCTGACCGCTTACCTCCCTATGGACGGCTTTCCCGATGTAACCAGTTTGTCCCGTTAGCTCACCATGTACGTCGGCGGACTTGAGATGCAGAGAGGAGTTGACCACGACAATGGGGTTCGAGTCTGGTGAAGAATGGTTCCAGAAAGCAGGTAAGACAAAAACAGAATCCAAAAAACATAAAGTAAATAATAAATGTGGTAAAAATCTGAAAACGTGGTAAAAATCAGATGAGGGCTTTTCTTTTTTCTGGATTGCTTTTGAAAATTGTTGGTTGGGTTTAGGGAAGTGGGTGGACGGGTCAATCAATAAAATTGGTTGGGTTTAGGGAAAGAGGAGAGTGGGTCAGTCGATCGGTCAGTCAGATGTTCAGACAGTCAAACAGTCAGTCAACAGTGGGTTAACGTGAGAATGGCAGGTGCGAATGGCACTCCCGAGAGAAATCTGAGATCTCAAAAAGCGTACACAGCGACAAAAAACTGCAAAAAAACGTACCTACCGGGACGTATTTTGCGGTCTCCAGAAATGTATCCACAGGTACATTTTCAGAATGAGGTTGTGTTTAGTAGTTGTGTGAATTACACTGAGCACTATATATTATACATTTATATATTAGCATGTATGTCTGCTTGTGCATTGGCACATCATATGATGTCATTCCCACTTGCTTTTGTTTGTGTTTTGGTTTAACAGAGGTTTAATGTTTTAGTTCTCCAAAACATTGGCATATTAACACTTTATAGCTGACAGTTTGTACCATAAATGTAACTTTTTTTAAAGCATAGTGATTTTGATGAAAATCTAAGTAGATCAACAGATTTTGAAATGTTGACTGACTGATATTTAAGCTAATGATCAGCTGAACATTCAATAGAGTGGTCATTTACTGTATATTTTCCAGGCTAGCATTTTTTGTCAAAAAATAATACATTAAAAAGGTAAATAAAGGTTTATGACTATTCATGACTATTTATGTTTTTGTATGTGAGCCTACCCCATTTATTTTCAAGAAAAATTTGATTAACAAAAAGGTTAATGTGAGTTTCAAAAATCCAAACAATAATTTTTTTGATGTATCCACGATTACATTACAGAGCATGCTCAACACTACCACAATGCAAACACTACACACTAATAAATGCAATAGGTCATTTCTCCCAATAAACTGGATTATAATTTTAAATGAAATTTATATCCCTGCAGTATGGGTTTGTCCATATTTGACCCAATTTGGTTTGAAACAGATACATCTAAATAATATATTTTACACAATAATATAATTTATACAAAAACAACAACTTTATATTACACATAACATCATATAATTGTAGCTTTATAAATTTTTTTACTTAATGCTTCAATTAATATTGAATTATAATATTTAATCAGTTTTACCTTCTAACCTAGCTCTTTATAAGTATGTCTAGATGTATTATATCATAACTATTCGTAGCTGCTTTTCTTCAGTCTATTGTACAATTGTTCCTGCAGCAGCAGATTCTGCTTTTATTTTCCCATGTATCCTTCTCAGCATTTCTGTAAAGCTTCACTCGTGTATGGATCTCAGTGTTCTCACGGTTTTCAACTGACTGTGAGGAAGGCCATTTATGAGTTTGAGACATTATTTCAAGTCAAGGATGATTATGTGTCTGTCTGTATCTCTAAAAAAACTCAGAACACTTTTCTCAGAGAGTCTGCATAAGACTCAGATTCAGTTTTTATGCTTTTAGAAGCAGATTTCTAAATTACATTTTTAAATCTTTTTGCTAATTAATGACAACAATTCCCTGCAGCCAATAAACATTGTGGTCTGTCAGTGACGATCGCATAGAAGCAGACATTTTAATGCGTACACTGATTTAAAACCAATGTTACATAATTAGGCTCCTGACTTATACTGTGTATGTGCACGTAAGTTATATATTTATTTATATATTTACTCTGTGACTAAAGACAACATACACAAGGCAAAAAACAGAAAGACCTAAACCTGCTAGCTAGTGAATTGAGGTTGTTTACAATAATCTGTCTAATGATTTTACTGAAATGAAATGGAAAATAGTATTTAGATGGAGTAGCGGTACAGATGTTTGTGCACAAATAGGGATTGTAGGATGTAAACATGTTGTGATATAAAGATACATATAAATGTTGTAACCGCTATTTTGGGCCTGAGATGGAAAAATGTATAACATAATCAATGTGCTGTTAATTATTTTATTTTAAGTACAGTAACATACAAGGAGGCAATTTCAATTACCTGACTTTTGACATGATGAAAACACCTAACCCCTTGCCTTAAATTAAAGATTTTATAATGATTGATATTCTTGATATGATTTTAAGTCGCTCAAATAGTCGAGCATGGTATTAGGTTGTGAGCTAAATTTCAAGAGAAAGCATGAATGTAAATGTACTTTCAATTTTCTAAAATACTGTCATTCAACCAATATATAATACAAAACTTTTTGCGTTTTCTTTATTTAGGCTTTATTTATTAAAAAGGGTCAACGATTCAGTTATTGAGTATTTTGTGTATACAGTTTTTTTTTATCAAATGTATTAACATCATTGTGTCAGTGTTCTGTCGTGTCCATGTGCTTTTGTTGTTGTCATGTGCTCCCTTTGTTCTGTTTCCCGCCATCTTCAGTGATCATTAGTTTCACCTGTGTTCATCCCCTGTGTCTTCTTAGTTAATCATCATCCCCCTGTATTTATACCCCTCTGTTTGTGTCCTTCGTTGTCTGGTATTGTATTGTCTACACGTTGATGTCCTGTCTAAGTGTCCTGTCTCATCCAGTGCCTGTATTCCGTAAGTGTTTGTTAATAAATTCGTGTTCGTTCAAATCCCGTGTTCCTGTGCCTTCATGTTTCCTAGCGAGTGTGTGACACATTGCTTCTCCTGTGCAATTGACAGTAGCATGTTCAATATCACAGAAATGTTGTCTTTTTTTTTTTAAGATAAAATGGCACTGCTACTGTTTTCTTTTATTTGATATTTGTGCGTAATACTTCAATGTTCTTCAATGCTAGTTTTTAGAGATGTTTTTCCTACACTCAAAAAAGTCAAACAAGCCACTTGCTCTATTTGCAAGATACAAATATGTCTTATGGAAATTAATGGAACGAGTTTAGTTCTGTTAAATGATTCATTCTAGTTGTTTGAAACTAAATGAAGAAATATTCAAATGAATTAGATGGGAACTTGTTGACTCAATGAGATTTAAGCTCTTCATATGAACGACTCTCTCTGACGAGTTACTGTGTGCCTCCATCACAGTAGGTGGCGGTATGCACTTATAAGCTGGTTCGCGTACTCACCAATAAAATATATGGACAACTTATTCTTGGCACAAGTAACTTGGAGACAAAAACAAAAATGCACTTGGAGCTCCTTTTGCATGTTGAGGATTTAATTTTTACACTGATCCCTTCAAACAAGCTACTGGGGCATGAACACTGGTGCATGAGCTTGAACAGGACTGATGTAGTTATTGAATAAAGAAGATGCACATTTGTAGCTGGACAGAAGCTCTCCTAGACAGCGGTTATGGTTCCTTTAAATGGGGTGCTAGATGAAGTAAGCTCGGCATAATTAGTGAAGATGCAGTGTTTTAAATGGACTGATATTGCAATATTGCTGATATAGCTGTTTCAAATATTTTCTAGGAGTAAAAACAATCACTGATGCTCAATACAGCTTTTTTTGCAATTGGTAATTTTTATTAAATTCCATTGTTTACCTCTGTGTTACTATTTTACAGCTTAATAAAAAGTGCTCTTGTGCACAAAAGTGCACAAATGCTCTTGTTATAATTTTATGTTTGTGTTAATGTGTAAATGTTACTTTTGTCTCATGCCATGGTTTAACTTAACTGCCAAAAAGATACGAGGCAATATAGCTTTATTGGTAATTTGGTAAAATCACAGCGAGCTGGCTGCAAGTTATTTTAAGTATTAATTATTTTGTTACAGTTAAAAAAACAAATCACAAATGTTTGCTTAATGTTACAAATGCATGTTCATTCATGTTACTGTTATTTTCTTAGTTTGTTTTGTCAAAAAATTCAAAAAGGTATATAACGGATTCATTTTTAGAAATTTTAGACCAAAATGGAAAATGTCTGATAATCCATGTTAATGTTAATGTTTTTAAGGTTTGTTGTTTAGACAAAATTAAAGTCTTGGTTCAGGTTTCTTAAGAGCCAAGGTTTTCTTGGCTAAATGTCTTACACATCGTTACTTTAATGGAGACCACAAAGTGAAGAATACAGTTTGAACTTTATGTTAATGTCTAATAAAAAAATTCAAAAGTTAAATTTTTTTAATGATATTATTTTCATATATAATTTAGTGTATATATGCTAACCCACACAGACATTTGATCATATATATATATATATATATATATATATATATATATATATATATATTAGCATTTTAGTAGTATGTGTGATGTCACCATTGATTTTAAATCTCCTTGCTAAGTGAGTATGAGAGAACACTTTTTTTATAATAATAATAATAATAATAATAATAATAATAATAATAATAATAATAATAATAATAATAATAATTCATTCATTCATTCATTTTCTTTTCGGCTTAGTCCCTTTATTAATCTGGGGTCGTCGCAGCGGAATGAACCGCCAACTTATCCAGCATATGTTTTACGCAGCGGATGCCCTTCCAGCTGCATCCCATCACTGGGAAACATCCATACACTTTTCTAAGACATATGACACTCATACACACATACATACGGACAATTTAGCTTACCCAATTCACTTATACAGCATGTCTTTGGAATTGTGGAGGAAACCCACGCAAACACGGGGAGAACATGCAAACTCCACACAGAAATGCCAACTGACCCAGCCGGGGCTCGAACCAGCGACCTTCTTGCTGTGAGGCGATTGTGCTACCCACTGCGCCACCCTGTTGCCCCAATAATAATAGTAATAATAATAATAAAGTTACATTTGGCCCGACAACCATTATAACAACTATGATTATTCAACAAACAATCCAATAAAAATAAACCAAAACCACCAGGTGTATTTTGTTATTGAAAAGAAAATCAAACAGCACATATTTACATATTTGTTTAAAGGGATAAGTCACACAAAATATGGAAATTCTTTCATAATTTCCTCAACCACCACTTGTTCCAAACCTGCCTGAGTTTCTTTCTTCTGCTGAATACAATGGAAGACCGTGTAGAACCATGTGAGTGTGTGTGAGAATGCAAAATAAATGTAGAATTTTACATCATCCTTCAGAGCTCATTCATTTCTCATTCTCAAACTTCAACTTTTTTAAAGGGATAGTTCACACAAAAATGGAAATTTACTAGCTATTTACTCTCCCTCAAATGGTTCCAAACCTTAACGTGTTTTGTGTGTTGAACACAAAAGAATATACTTTGAAAAATCTTAGAAACATGTCATCGCAAACCTCCATAGTAGGGAAAAACAAAGCTATGAAGTCAAAAGTTACAAGTTTCCAGCATTTCTTCAAAATAACTACTTTTGTGTTCAACAGAGGAAAGAAACTCAAACAGCTTTCTGACAAGTGAAAGGTGAGCAAATGATGCCAGAATTTTCCGTTCTGGGTGAAATACGCCTTGCTGCTGAATATTTTGTGAAAAGGATTAGTAGGTTCAAAATAACTTTCTAACCCTAAATAGCGAGGCTGTGGAGCTTCAGAAATGTGGAGAAAAAAATTAGCGCATCCTTGCAAAAGCATTAGCTTCTTTTTCTTTATGTTTAAAACAAATCTTACTGATCACAAAATTTTAAATCAAACTTTGTCTCAGAAATGGACTAATAATGAAAAACCATCTCCCTGCCTTTGACTCTTTCAACTGTTCTTTGTTATCCCATGTTCAGGAGGTTGTCAGGGGTTCAGCAATTGTGGTTTTATGACCCCGGGCTTTTCGTGTGAGCGACCAGAAGCAGCTCCCTCAGTGAAGTGTTACTCTCTCTCTCACACTATCTGACTATAAAAAACATCAACAGTGCCATTGTGATGCGGGCAGATGCATGAAAGAGTGGTTTGTTCTTATTATTCAGTGCTTATACAAAGACTGAAAGAGCAATTGTTCGGTTGGCAGGAATATTAGAGAGTTAGGGGACAAAATGCCTTCTGTAGAGCAAAGCATGGGTCAGAATCTGTTCTGGTGTAAAATGCACGAGCCAGGACTGTGATAATTGGCAAAGTGTGGTTACTGTAGGGCCCTGTTATTGTATGACTGTGTGTGTGTGTGTGAGAGAGAACACAACGCACTTGCTTTTTAGTGTGCTAGCTCAGCGCTTGTCCCTCTGAACTAAAACAGCACGCTCAGTTCAAGCACACGGTCAGGACGTTCTGTTAACTTCTCTGCGGTGGTTATTCTTGCTATTCACAATGCCTCAGAAAGAGTGGTATGTGGTGGACATCTAAGGCACAGTCACCTCTTGCTGCTTTTATTTTTATTAGGTCCAGTTTGATTTGACATTTAAAATGTGATTTTTCTTTTAAATTACATCATTTTAAATATAATGACTAACACTAATAAAGAAAGTGTCATTAGTATTAGCTCTGCCAACAAATGCATTGGGTATAATCAATATCAAGCACACTGTAAAAAAAGTCCATTCATTAAAAGCTACCCATAGCATGTGAATAACTGGTTGTTGTTGATTTTTTTCTTGTTGATTTACACTTTCAAACTATATCATATATAAACCTTTATCTCACCTCTGACAACTTTTGATGTAAACAAAAATAACTCTACGATCAATGTGTCTAACTGACTGTGTTTAGTACTTTTAAACAATATATTGTATGAAAAAAAAAATAAGTCAGTATTATGTTGCACATGTATATTTTTGGGAAATGGGTCAAAATGGTGGATTTTTCTTTTAAGACAAAAAAAAAACTGTAGTATAATAAGTAAAGATAAAGATCAAGTATAGATCAAACATATTTTTTATTAGTAATATGCCTTGTTAAGTACCTAATCTGGAGAACTTTAAAGGTCATTTTCTCAATATTCAACCCCCAGATCACAGCTTTCAAATAGTTGCATCTTGGCCAAATATTGTATTCATGTTATTAATTGTATTTGTTATATTGTACCAAACCATCCATCAATAAAAAGCTTTATTCAGCTTTTTAATCAGAACAGCTTATGTATAAATGCCAGTTGAGGAACATTTACCCTTATTACTGTTTTTCTGGTCCAGGGTCACTAATAGAAATAAATCTGTACAATAACCTGGGTTTTGTGTTGTATTTTACATGACCAACCCAGACAATTTATTATTTCAAACTAAAAATACAAAAAATGTCAATAAGTTTTCAACATCAAAATGTGTCAAAGATCCATAATCCTATTAAAAAGCGCACATAAACAACTGTGAAACACAAGCTAAGGACAAATGTGTTAATGGTTGTTTTACAGTGCATTTGTATTCATTTTGGTTTATTATGGACAAGTTCCTGCTTGCATTTTTTTTCATTCTGTAGCAAGATCCTTTCATTACAGTTCCATACATTTTATAAAAAAAATGTTGTTAATGTCACTGCATCCATTTTTAAGGAGTTAATTAAATTGAAAAAAATATTGTTGTCGCTCCCACAAATTACTGAACCGTGCAGTACAGAACGTGAAGTTCTAAAAGCGGAATTGACAACTGGATTTAGCTTAAAAAGTAAGCTGATAGAAAGAAATTAAGCTGAGCTCATGGAAAAAAAGACTGCCTATTAGTATTCTTAGGACATATGTCCATTAAAATTTGATTAGAAACCTTCCTAAAAGTGAACTTACACCAAAATATCTATTTATTTATTTATGAAAGATTATGGCTCATATGATGATTTTAAATGGTTTATGTTATTAACTTTTTTTTTTACTCATAGATATATACACTAGATATTGCATACGGACCCTGAGCATGCATCAATATCGCCGCCACATTTGTGCAGTGCTCCCAGGACAAAAGTCATTCAACCGCACTAGTCAAGACTAAAGCCAATCTGAAGATGCTGGACTTATGCGTTGCGTACGGGTGTAGTAACGAGCAAACGAAGAAAACAAAGCAGCATAGAGGCAACACATTTCATAGGTAAGATTTCATTTTTTACAATTTTGTATGTTACAAACGTTTGTACTCAACAAGTAACGTTATCGATGATAACACAGTCACTTACTGCACTGACCATCAGGCAAAGTGCTATGCTAGTTTTATTGAACAAAATCAGTAAACAATGTAAATGAAATATGACAACAAGACGCTGATGCCAGAAACTTGTATTATTGTTGGCTAAGTGAAGTAACAGCTACTTTATGAAGTAAGTTATAAAGGCGGCTAATAGCATAACAGTGCCTGCGCCTCAATGTTCATACTTTCCACCCTAACATATTTAATTTTACAAATGTTATATACGATTTAGATCAGAAAGGTGGATATGCACATTGAGACGCAGGGATATTGATGATTCACAAGAATTGTTCATAACTGAGATTCATTCAGAAACTATGCACACAAACCATGCACACAAACACATGCTACTTGTCGACAATGCCCATGCGGTCACTTATCCATCGATATTAAAAAGTGATGTAAAATTAAATTTTCGTAATTTAAAAAAATATTTGCATACTGACCATCGAGAAAACTCCCGATCATAGATATATGTGTATATGTCTATATATCTATGGCTCCGGATGGCCAGTCCTCCACTGCACCTTGGTCCCACATCTATTTCAAAGGAGCGCTACCCTGTACTAAAATGGCGGCTATATTGACGCATTCCTTCCAATAGACAACAATAGTGTAGGCGACATCTAATGTAAATATCTATGATTTTAACTAATAAGTATTAGTTAAGCTATTTATGTTTACTTGGAGTTTACTTACAGCTGCGCACATTCTTCCATCAAGTTTGTTTTTTTATAGATCACAACTTTTGCGTGGGAGCACTTTTCTGAAACAACTCAGCATGCTTGAACGTTTCTCCAACTGTCTGTGCATTTTAAAATGTTGAGGACTCAGTTCTTCACATAAAATGCATGCTCAGGGCCTCTCTATGATGCTAACATTTTTATTATAAATTTTTGGGGTGCTTCCACTGACATCGACAGGAAAAAAAACACTGATGCGAGGAAAAACGCTTTTACTGTCATTTTTTTTCTCCAAATCTTTTAGGCTGCACTGCCTCTCTTTTTCTAAGACAAAGCACCTTTTAAGAAACAGCTTAGCTTACTGTATCTACAGTCAAATGAAAAGCTATAATTATTGTCCACACCTACACTTTTAACTCACTTCTTCTGAGGGCAAACCGGATTTTCCTGTCTGTGCTTTTAACAATCTAATCTGTGTCTTTTCCTCACAGGATGACATCTTAATCACTCATTTCCATCTCATTACTCAAACACCTGTGACCCCTGACCTCACCTCACCTGCAGAACGAGCATGAGCCTGCCGCACAAAGCCCTAGTCTCAAAATTGGCCTGTCTGCTCAATAACGAGTTCCCTACATTTTTAGAAAATCAAGTGTTTGCCTTGGGCTGAAATGAAAGGTGTTGAAGAGCACTTGACCGGGTGACCACTTGACAAATAAAGGAAGGAACTTTGCTGCAGAATACAAGAACATCAAACAGCAGCAGACTATGTGTGGAAAACACTGCATACTGCAATTACAACACTAGGAAACATTCAAAGAGGCTTGCAAA
This sequence comes from Danio choprae, assembly GCA_903798125.1. Classification (NCBI taxonomy): domain Eukaryota; kingdom Metazoa; phylum Chordata; class Actinopteri; order Cypriniformes; family Danionidae; genus Danio; species Danio choprae. The sequence continues at coordinate 2,578,251 of CAIGQW010052771.1, read as the reverse complement.
GACATGTTTAAAAATATTATACAGTTGCTTTGACAGGTTCTAGCTTTTATCTTCAGCGATCAATGAGCTGACCAGCTATTTTGTTGCACTGATCTGATCCAAATAATTGTCGTTTTAAATAGTTAACTGTATATTGTTAGCAAGCACACTCACGCCACCCATAATCCTGTAAGTGGTTTATAAATCGAAATGTAAATTACAGATTTTTTCTTGATACTTCCATATAAAGAAAATGATATCCATATGTTGATACTTCCAACCAAAACGGAATATTGAGTAGGAGGCTGTGCTTTCCTTTGTGCATTATTCCCACATAGCAAATAGTAAAGCCAACTAACAGTATTGAGCTTATTCTGCAATGCGGAAATGTGTTCATTTTTGTGATTGTCTTCAAATTATTAGAAATAATAAACAACAGAAAATGGTCAAGCTACAAACAAGTGTGTTCATGACTATTCATTCATTCATTTTTTTTTCGGCTTAGTCCCTTTATTAATCTGGGGTCGCCACAGCGGAATGAACCACCAACTTATCCAGCATATGTTTTACGCAGCGAATGCCCTTCCAGCTGCAACCCATCAGTGGGAAACATCCATACACACTCATTCACACTCATACACTACGGACAATTTAGCTTACCCAATTGACCTGTAGTGCATGTTTTTGGACTTGTGGGGGAAACCTGGAGGAAACCCCAGGCAAACACGAGGAGAACATGCAAACTCCACACAGAAATGCTGTTGTGAGGCGATTGTGCTACCCACTGCGCCACCATGCATGTTCATGACTATACATAAAAAGTAAAATAATTCATTCATTCATTTTCCTTCGGCTTAGTCCCTTTATTCATCAGGGGTCGCCACATGGGAATGAACCGCCAACTTATCCAGCATATGTTTTACACAGTGGATGCCCTTCCAGCTGCAACCCAGTACTGGGAAACATCTATACACAATCATTCACACACATACACTACGGCCAATTGAGTTTATTCAATTCACCTATACCGCATGTCTTTAGACTGTGGGGGAAACCAGAGCACCTGGAGGAAACACACACCAACACGGGGAGAACACGCAAACTCCGCAAAGAAATGCCAACTGGTCCAGCCGGGAATCGAACCAGCGACCCTCTTGCTGTGAGGCAACAGTGAACATATCAGTTTATATCAGTTTGCAACATCAAGAAGTGTAACAAGCTGTTTTTAACATCTAAAAATTAATGGAAGTGAATGAGACCAGAAGTCTTGAGCTAAAAAGATTCCAACGGCTGTGCCCTCTCTTACATGAAGAGTAAGGTCAATAGCACACTAATGGTAATGGAGTTGTGGTTAAGGATATTGATATACAATTGCCATGGAAGCCCTCAAGTTGACATCAACAAAAGGACCACCACTTAAAATGTCGAAGCAAATGGACTTTAATTGAAGATTAGTTTTTTTTTCCAGTGGATTAACTTGCACAGATTAACTGTTCATCTTAAGAATAACAATATGAGCCAGCAAATTAAACATTGTACATTTAGATTTCATGTGTATACTTTAATAATTAAGTTAACATACAACTAAGCTTACAGTGGTGAGAAAACAGCAGTTATGATGGCATCGGTTAATAGGATGTGGATGTTTGCACCAGCACTGGAATTCTGTAAATGAATAACTTAAAGTATTGACTAGTATTATTGACTACTTCTGTGTTTATATACTGACTTGCAGACATCTGACCTCAATGGACTAAGGAAATGAGCTGGAAAGAGGAAATTAAGTCGAAGAAGTCCCTCTCAATCTCAGACCTTTATCTTTATTTTGGCCTAATATTGTTTGAAATCACATCACACCAGTTCATCCTTTGATTTTTGTTACTGCAAGTTATTTACCTGACTAAAATACACTTAAATACGCTTAAACATAGTCATATACTTGATCTGACCTATGTCATCACAGACCCTTATGCATTGTCATTTGCTGTTTTTCGAGTTGGTTTCGATATAGTAGGCAAATCATGCAGTTATTCTTCTAAAGCTATGATCAGCGTTGCCGCCATCTTGGCAGCACTTTCAGTGTTGTCACAAAAGCAGTGAAGCTGATTGGATGGCTATTGTCATATGATCTGCAGTGTGCTTGCAGCATTTGGAAAAGTTGCGATGTCTTGATCTCATTGCAGCACAAATGAGTCTGAGTGAAATGGCATACCTTCCATTTTGAATGTGCTTGTTGCACATGCGTTTACATTTAAAATAACAAAATAGAGTGTGCAAAAGATTCAACGAGCTATCCAAAACTCTACTGTAAAAGTTCCAACTGATTTTTTGAATGATTAACTGGACCCAATAATGATAGTTGGAACAATCGGTTATTGGCAAATTTTAATTTTTTTTTCTGAGGATCAGTAATTATAGAGAAGGGCTGTAAAAGACTTGAGCTGCTCTTAATCACCGTAAGAAATGCCCTCTAGAGGCCAATTCTCTAAAAACATGCTGTTTCTAAAAACATTATTTTCGGCTTAGTCCCTTTATTAATCTGGGGTCACCACAGAGGAATGAACAGCCAACTTATCCAGCATATGGTTTATGCAGCGGATACCCTTCCAGCTGCATCTCATCACTGGGAAACACCCATACACTCTCATTCACACACATACGCTACGGACAATTTAGCTTACCCAATTCACCTATAGCGCATGTCTTTTGGACTGTGGGGGAAACCGGAATACCTGGAGGAAACCCACGCGAACACAGGGAGAACATGCAAACTCCACACAGAAATTCCAACTGACCCAGCCGAGGCTCGAACCAGCAACCTTCTTGCTGTGAGGCGACTTTGAATGTCTCGGGACCATTGATGTCTATGGAGGATGAGAGAGCTCTTGAATTTAATCTAAAATATCTTAATTTGTGTTCCAAAGATAAAGAGACATGAGGGTGAGAAATTAATAACAGAATAACAATTTTGGAGTGAACTAATCCTAAGGAGAAGGCTGCACCACTAAGAACACCTTAGCAACCTGACAGCCATCTAATACCATAGCAGCAACTTAGAAATTACCCTAAACACCCAAACAAAACTGTAGCAAACAACCAATTAGAACCACCTTAGTAACCACACTACAGAACTTCTGAAATGATACAGAGAAGCAACAGCAACTACCCAAAACATTCTAATAGTCACCCTGAACACCAAAGCAGCCATAAAAAAAGAGAGGTTTTGATGATCAAACAAGAGGGATGTCAGTAACATGGCAACAAGGGAGACAACAAGACCATTAGCTGACGCAACAGCTAAGGTGCAAACAGGTAAGGATGACCAATCACAGTAAGTGAAGACACTGTTGGTTGCTAACACACCTTTGGGACAGAGGCGTGTATGCATCAGACATCCAAACATGCAAACAGCTGGGACTTAACAAAGCCCGCTGATACAGAAAAGAACACTTAAACTCAAGACACACGTGGCCATTGATGCAATTAGACCTTAAAGTAGGAGAGGAATTGAGTGAATTGAGTTGCAAATCCACAGATGAAGAGGTGGAAAAAAACAATAAATTAAATAGAAAACAGGTTTAAGAAGATTTTAAGAAGTTTAAGGGACCAAAACCAATTTTAAAAAGGTTATTCACACAGAATTTGTTTTTCATTTATTAATGCTACAGGGCATCAGTGAGATGAAAAACACATAAACACAAGGTCTTGACATTAATGTTTGTAAAAATTGAAAACAAACATTTAACAAGAATGCTGCATTTGTAGGGCATTACACATTGGTGCAAATTATTCAATCGTCATGTATAAGACAATGATCACCTTTTTTTTCTGACAAATGTCATGTTTGTGGCACAACAAAAGATGCAAGTGCAATGCAAAAAGACTTCAGATCATGGTGCAAAAATTTGTACTGTACACTCCACTGAGTATGTAAGGGAAAAATATTAAATAAAATATGAATAAAGAAGAAAATCATGAGAACCATAATGTTGTAGCTTGAATTATTTTGAATAATTATCTTTTTGTTCCTAAATATGTTACCACACTCTTATTTTATTTAATAGAACTGTTTAATAATATTTGTTTTGTTTAAATGCACCAACATATATTGTCTATGTTCACTGAGAAATTGGTAAAAAAAAATCATTTTCAAAATGGCTTGATCCCATAAAAATGTCATGATGGTGGGATTTGTGGGGGGTTAACCTCATACCATGGATTCAGCTCATGAATATTACTGTGCAGACACTTGCTCCAAATGATGTCATCAGTGCAAAACAACAGAGGTCATACTTGACTTCACTTTCCTACTTTCCTGCACTTGTTTTTTTACAGTGTCTTGTGAATGACAGTGTTGTAAAGATGCTATGCTCAGTTTAAAATAAGTAGTAACACTTTACAATAATGTTCTATTAGTTAATGTATTTACTAACATGAAAAAAACTATTGGTAATACAATTATTATGGTATTTATTCATCTTTGTTAACGTTATTTAAGTTAAATAGGGTTAGTTCATATTAACTCCCGGTGCATTAACTAATGTTAACAAGAACAACTGTGGATATTATTAATGCATTAGTAAATGTTGAATTATGATTAATAAATGCTTTACAAGAGTATTCATACTTAGTCAATGTTAGTATCTTCGTCTCTCATTTAAAACACAGAAAAGCATCTGTGTAAACCTTCCCTTATTCTGCTTCACATCAAGAGTTTTAATCTTGGAAATATTCCTAAGAACACACATCTTTAGAGCACAGCTTCTGTATAATAGGTTTTTTTGATTTGTATTACTATTGTAAATGAAGACAGAGAGAGAGGAAATAGGTTCACAAACAGTGAGTCATATCCAACAGGTCACAACGTGCAGACAGATAATCTAGAGGAACAGGTGGGAGAGAGAGACGCAACAGAGGAAAAGAATAGTAGTTATGTAGTGTGTCTGAATGCTAATGTACAGTATTTACAGTGTGTAGCAGGCAGCGCAATCAGGGTTCCCACAGCAAATCAGTAAGTGATTAGAATCATTCTTTCAAACCACACATTCAAAACGCATATATAGCATATTTGATCAATACACACACACACACACACACACACACACACACACACACACACACACAAATAGTTCATGTTTATGCCAGTCTCTATATATATATATATTTATATTTCCCAGTGATGAGAAAATGAATTAATGTATATATATATATATATATATATATACACTCTCCCATTCACTGTGCTTTAGGTTTAAACTTTGATGAATTTACCTGTTGAGAAATTCACCTGAAAAGGTTATATTAATTGTATCACGTTTAAATACATGTTTAAAAGTCAATTTTTGCTAAAAACAAGCCCTTCATTTTAGCACCTGCAACCACAAAAACAGGACAGCATTACAGCAACATTAAACAGCCTAAAAACTCAATGTCCCTGAATAAAGCTCTTTCTGTTACTTTCATTGATTGTTTCAAAGCAACTATTCTTTAATAAACAAAAACATTAATGGTGCCAAAGAATGAAAATCTGCATATACCTAGACATAGCTGAATAATTAGAGTTCCGTATGGAAATGACACACCATGAGCCTCATACACCATTGTTTCTTTGATCTCATGTAAATCCCTTGAGTGTAAAATCCTAGTGAAATACAGGCCAATCGAAAAGACCGGCATTATAGAGCTCTCAGGTAATGCAGCTAGGCACGGAGCATCTCATCTCATCACGGCTCTTTATCAGAAAGTGAAAGATGGATTATAAATTTATTCAGCAACCTCCGAAGTGGCATCGAACTGTATCTTTTGTTAGTTTAACATATATATTGTGAGATTTTCTGCTTATAATAAAGGCAACAGATGCATGTAGACTCTGCTAAAAGTAAGTTTAAATGTGCATTTATGCATTGTGTCATAAAACTCAGCATTTACTGTGATTTTCATGAGTGAAGGGAGGTCAATAGACTCTGTACTGGAGTATGATTGTTGCTCATCTATGTATTTCACCCATGCACCAAGTCACATACTATGTCCATATTAGAGAATCATTTAGCATATTGAATTAATGCATTCGATAGCATCTTTAAAAGTGACATAATTTTCAGTACAATCTGTGTTTTCTGTCATTTTCCATTTGTTTGCCAGGACTGGAAAATATATGAGTAATTTCCCAGTATATCTAGGTTTTCCAGGACATTGGGAAACCCTGACAGTGTTTATCCACTTCTCACTTGTTAAACTGTGAGGTCTCCAAGTACAAGCCTCTATTCATTTAAAGTTAGAAAACGTTTATAACTCTTAAACTCATATAACACATTAAAGTGAATATTTTACAAAATCATGGTGTTAAACTACAGTCTATATACCAATAATTTAGCATTTTAGATGAGCCACTCATTTTACAATCTGAGGCATCTATATAAACATTACTACAATGGTTTTCAATAGTATTACAGCATGTATTATTAATACTTTAAAGCGTGTATTATTAATACCATTTGTTGTTAAATTTTTGCATCTTTTGACCTGGAAACCATGACGCCTGACGTCAGACTCAACAAGCGGATTACTGCATCTCCTGCTGTGTGTTTGTCTACCAGACCTCTGCTGCTGCAAAGTGCATCGGGCTTCTCTGAGGTCCTTGATCTCGCCCTCAGCCCATTCCAGTCTCCGGGTCACCGCCTCCTCTTTCTGCTGCCACATTAACAGCTGCTCCTGCATGGACTGGCATCGCCGTTGAGATGACAACCAGCTCTCCTGCTTCTCCCTCAGGTCTCGGGACAACCTTTAAGGGAAACAGTGAACACAAGGATAGGCTCATGACGCACTTAACCAATTACACCCACATTAAACTGCAAGATATCTGCACAATATAAATAGCTTTGTTGTAGTGCTGTATCAATGCCAACAGCCGACATATAGTACATTCTACCATGCTAAAATAACCAGCATACAGTTGTGATGCACAATATGTAAGATTTGTCTCATTAAAATATCCAAAGACCACTAGAACAGCATTATATATTTCGTTGACTTGTGTATTTACTTGTTGACTTGTGTATGTTCAAACAATGCCATGCTAATGACATCATACACCCTTGATCTCTGGTTTGGTTTTATAGAAAACAGGGAAATATGTTGTTCATTTCATTAGACTGCACAGAGCAGCATTATAGTAGAACCTTAAAATGTATTTTGTATGTTTAAGGCAGAGCTGCTTATTCTGCACACTATAAAACCTAGAAGAACCGGAAACGGTCGACTATGGCATAGCTTTTGTGTCGTGCTGTGCTTGCCTCTCATCAGCAATTGCTTCAGTGGTCTCATTACTACAATGATAATAAGTATTGAATACCTTGGCTCATCCATGAACATGATTTCTGCTGGAGTCCTGTAGGATGTCATGAAAACCAGAACTCATATGATTCCACACCCATCAAACTACGCCTTTGTTTGTTGTGAACATGCACCCTCTAGCAGCAAAAATTACATAGTGTGTTTTAACTACACAATTTAGCATTAGTATACACCAGAAATAAAAGAATAAATAATAATCATATATATATGGGGTTAAATGGATTTTTTTTATAAATGTGTTTTAATATCAAATTCATTCATTCATTCATTTTCTTTTCGGCTTACTCCCTTTATTAATCTGGGGTCGCCACAGCGGAATGAACCGCCAACTTATCCAGCATAGACTCTCACATTCACACTCATACACTACGGCCAATTTAGCTTACCTAATTCACCTACAGCACATGTCTGTGGACTTGTGGGGGAAACCAGAGCACCCGAAGGAAACCCATGCGAGCACGGGGAGAACATGCAAACTCCAC
>CAIGQW010052771.1:2555437-2565437 GCA_903798125.1 Danio choprae | reverse complement strand
CATGACATCAGTCGAAACAGACAAAGAGGCCTGACGTGTTTCTATTTATAACTTTCTTGTCCAAGTGAGTTCAGTATTTGTGTATATGAGAAGCTATTGTTTTCCTATGCTCAGACAAATTATATTCATGACGGTTTACTCCTTATTGTATTTACATTTAATCCAAGTTTGCCTTAGATGTGGTATTTTATAGTCCTGTTCTGCATAAATGAACTACATACTGTACAGACTTATTGCATATGTTACAATAAATTAATGATTGATACAAACTATTTACTGAATCTGAATCTACTCCTAAACCAATTCTTAACACATGCTGTTATGTGATGAAAACATGAAAAGAGATTTAGTAATGAATATAAATGTGGTGATGTTGATGCGTTAGGTCATACAGTTGGATTGTGTTTTATGCTTCTGCTGCTTTTATCACTGGTGCAAAGCAAGAACAGAGACTTGCTACTGCCAGTATAATTATAGATGAGTATTAAGCTCATTGTCCGGTGATGCAACAGCAACTAATCACCTGCGCCATTTAGTTAAAAGCAGATTGGATATGACTTATCAGTCTTCGTGCCCAATAGAGATTCATGACAGAAATACTAAAGACCAATATTAGCCTACTTCAAACTACTACTTTCCTATTTAACCTTAATTGCCAAGTTAGCCTAATTAACCTAGTTAAGCATTTAAATTGTACTTCAACCTAGTGAAATATAATGTACTGCAATCATTAAATACAAAAATTAATTCGTTGTTAGAAATTAGTTATTAAAACTGTTATGTTTCTTTCCATTAAACAGCACTTGTGTAATATTTGAAAAAAAAAATGAATGCATATCATTTCTGATTTTGAAAATCATGTGAAAAATGTATTGGTAAATGCTTAAAAGTAACAAACAGTGCATCCAGAAAGTATTCATAGCGCATTTTGTTATGTTACAGACTTATTCCAAAATGGATTAAATTCATTTATTTCCTCAAAATTCTACACACAATAACCCATAATGACAAAAATATTTTTTTGAAATTGTTGCTAATTTATTAAAAATAAAAGACCTGAAAACTCACATTTACATAAGTATTCACAGCCTTTGCTCAATACGTTGTTGATGCACCTTTGGCAGCAATTACAGCCTCAAGTCTTTTTGAATATGATGCCACAAGCTTGGCACACCTGTCTTTGGGAATTTTTGCCCATTCCTCTTTGCAGTACCTTTCAAGCTCTATCAGGTTGGATGGGAGGCGACGGTGTACAGCCATTTTCAGATCTCTCCAGAGATGTTCAATAGGATTTAGTTCTGGGCTCTGGCTGGGCCACTCAAGGACATTCACCGAGTTGTTGTGAAGCCACTGCATTGATATTTTGGTGGTGTGCTTTGGGTCATTGTCCCGCTGAAAGATGAACCGTCACCCCAGTCTGAGGTCAAGAGCACTCTGAAGCAGGTTTTCATTCAGGATGTCTCTGTACTTTGCTGCATTCATCTTTCCCTCTATCCCGACTAGTCTTCCAGTTCCTGCAGCTGAAAAACATCCCCACAGCATGATGCTGCCACCACCATGCTTCACTGTAGGAATGGTATTAGCCTGGTGATGAGCGGTGTTGTTTTCTCCAAGCGTAACGCCTGGCATTCACTCCAAATAGTTCCATTTTAGTCTCATCAGGCCAGAAAATTTTGTTTCTTATGGTCTGAGAGTCCTTCAGATGCCTTTTGACAAATTCCAGGACTAAGGAGTGGCTTCCGTCTGGCCACTCTACCATACAGGCCTGATTGGTGGATTGCTGCACAGATAGTTGTCCTTCTGTAAGGTTCTCCTCCCTCCACAGAAGAACGCTGGAGCTCAGACAGAGTGACCATTGGGTTATTGATCACTAAGGGCCTTCTCCCCCGATCACTCAGCTTAGATGGCCAGCCAGCTCTAGGAAGAGTCCTGGTGGTTCCAAACATCTTCCAGTGATGGAGGCCACTGTGCTCATTGGAACTTTCAGAGCAGCAGAAAGTTTTCCGTAACCTTCCCCAGCCATGTGCCTGGTCTACAGACAATTCCTTTGTCTTCATGCTTGGTTGGTGCTTTGACATGCACTGTCTACCCTGGGACCTTATATAGACAGGTGTATGCCTTTTCAAATCATATCCAATCAACTGAATTTACCACAGGTGAACTCCAGTTAAGCTGCTGAAACATGAATGATCAGTGAAAACAGAATATAACTGAGCTCAATTTGCAACAATTTCAAAAAATCTTTTTTCACATTGTCATTATGGGTTATTGTGTGTAGAATTTTGTGGAAATAAAAGAATTTAATTCATTTTGGAATAAGGCTGTAACATAAACAAATGTTGAAAAAGTGAAGTGCTATGAATACTTTCCGGATGCACTGTAAATGCTTTAGCACAATGGACCCATTCATTCATCAATTAACCAATTCATTCATTCATTCATTCATTCATTTTCTTTTCGGCTTAGTCCCTTTATTAATCAGGGGTCGCCACAGCGGAATAAACCACCAACTTATCCAGCTTATGTTTTACGCAGCGGATGCCCTTCCAGCTGCAACCCATCACTGGGAAACACCCATACACACTCATTCACACACATATACTACGGACAATTTAGCTTACCCAATTCACTTATAGCGCATGTCTTTGGACTGTGGGGGAAACCGGAGCACCCGGAGGAAACTCACACGAACACGAGGAGAACATGCAAACTCCACACAGAAATGACTGACCCAGCCGAGGCTCGAACCAGCGACCTTCTTGCTGTGAGGTGACAGTGCTACCCACTGCACCACTGCGATGCCCTTTATTCATTAAATTACATTAATTTAAAATACAGTGTCTAAATTTACAGAGTTCATACTGCAATTTCTATTTTTGCAGACTTTTGTTATGGCAGATATCAAAGAACATGGCTATTCAAAAAACAATAGTGCTGAGACATTTTTGTGTGTGTGTCTGTGCTTGTCTTATTTTGACTTAAAATATTTAAGGTTGTACCTCTCTATGGCGCCCTTCTGTTCACTCCACAACACTCGCAGATCCTCCTTTTCCACAGTCTTTATACTGAAAGACAACAGAGATGTGTTTTTATTTAAAGCAGCGGCCGCTAACATCTGTTCTCTCTTTCCTCTATTGACTGTGAGCACAAGAGATACCGACAAAAATTCCCCTTCCCCAAGTCACCCAAGCGTGTCCTTCTGGCATCCACTTTTAACACCAGCATCTCAGTGTGAGCAGTTAAACAACACCGTGTAAACTAGCGGAGCCCAGGGCACGTCCATGTGTGAAGCTAGCAGGTACCATCCAGGGTTTAATGGGTGTTGAAATCTCACTGAGCGAGAAGGTGAAAAAGAGGGAAAGCAGGTGGAAAAGAGATGGAAACACAATCTGACATACAGCTGTTAAGTGTTACGCTTTCTTCTTTTTTGTCTGTAGTTTGCGAAATAATGTGAAACGTGGTTAGCGAGAACAGAAGTGACAACAGTTGATGTGGGAGTTTAATAAAACACAGAATGAAAGCAACACTGGCGCCAAGTGACATTATGTTATTACGATGAGCGGGGATGATGAAATAATAATCACTGGATTTGGGAAGGTTTGTGGTTTCAATTAATGGAGAGATACTCAAATATTTGAAAGCCTCACATTTCTGCTAATACTGAGGTATGACATGCTCTAATATCCATTTTGTTAATATTGTTCAGATTTATTCACACGTGGTAACATTTTAATTCAAGGTCGCATTTTATATTATTACACTCGAAAAATGCTGGCTTGTTTTAACTCAATTTTGGGTCAAATATGGACTAATCCGGCAACACAGTGGCTCAGCAGTAAGCACTGTCGCCTCACAGCAAGAAGGTCGCTGGTTTCAGTCCCGGCTGAGTTAGTTGGCATTTCTGTGTGGAGTTTACCTGTTCTCCACGTGTTAGGGTGGGTTTCCTCCTGGTGCTCTGGTTTCCCCCACAGTTCAAAGACATGCGGTATAGGGATAAACTAAATTGGCTGTAGTGTGTGAATGAGAGTGTATGGGTGTTTCCCAGTACTGGGTTGCGGCTGGAAGGGCATCTGCTGTGTAAAACATATGCCAGAATAGTTGGCGGTTCATTCCTCTGTGGCAACCCCTGAAATAGAGACTAAGCGAAGGCAAATTAATGAATGAATATAGACTAACCCAACCACTGGGTTTAAAAATAAATTAACATTTAACCCCACAAATGGATTTAAACAACCAAGCATTTTTAGAGTGTAGTTAAAGACATTTTTATCTTCTTTTTTGTGTGTTTTTTTATGTTTTATGTTTTTTGTTGTTAGTTAAAATGCATTTTTTTCATGATATATTTATATTAAGGTTTGAAGTATGTGTTAAAGTTAACTTAATCTAATGTTAAAGGTGCAGTAAGTGATTGTCTTCAGAAACATTTTTGTTGTGCTGGTTGAAAGTCTCTTCACATTCCAATAGTAATGATTAAAGTAAATGATCTAAATGCATTTATATGTATTTTTATATTCTGGGTAAGGCATAAAACTAGACAATGTTCATCCTATTAAATATTGTTGGGCCGAGAATTCCCATAATTCTGATAAGGAGCCCAAACTGTCTGTCAACAAATGTAGATTTTGACATCTAGGCATTCACGACACGTGCACATGAGAGAGATGAGAGCAGTGAAAACAAATGCTGAATCAAAACTTTTTCAAATCCTGAATGAATATTGGAGTTACTTTTGCCCGCTGGAGGAAGGATGACACCATGGCTGAAGGATTTCTTTTAGACAGGTAATGTTATGTTTTAAAACTATTTTAGTCACGCAAAGCTGATGTAGATTGTGTTGTTTTACGAATGGGTTATATGCACAGAAGTGTTGTTCAGCCACTGAAATCCTCCGGCGAAAGATTGATGTGACTATTTTCAATTTCATAAGGTACCTTCTACAGCATTGATAATGTAGATATTTATTTAGTTTAACAACAAAACTTAAGTAAATAGCATTATTCCGCCTAGCCTGCTTTACTGAGGTGAAGCTGGTTTTATATTCACAGCACATTGGTTCATTTTTGAACAATGACAACCTGCGATGTGGTCCCTATATTGTTTACTATGCTACTTTGAATATTCGGTCTAAAATAGCATGCAAGAATGGCTTAGTAATAAGTGTAATTCCTGCACGGTGCCGGCCAATCACTAAGCATACAGTAGTCGCTTTAGGACAGCGCATGAGAGAGTGAGACCAGCGATCCTTACATGCATGAAATATTGCACATTATGACAAGTTTTGCTTGCTACACAACTGAAAACGTGCTAGATATAACACAGTTTTTAGTTCAGAATTGTAGTATTATGAAGTACTGTAAAGTTTTCTAACTGCCGATGATCTAATGATATGATCTAGTGGGTTGTCTGATGTCATCTTTAAGGTGTGCGTGTTTCAGGAGGCGGGGCTTTGGACGGCAGGGGAAGGACTGTGTTTCAAAGATTTTATGCTAACCGGTTAGCATTATGGCAGATCACCTACTGGACATTTAACAGATAAAACATAAATAAATATATATTAAATAACTAGAACAATCAATTATTGATAAGAATTTGTTAAACCTAATGATAACTAATTTAGTTTACTAATGTTAGAAAATGGATGCTTGTTATACAACCTTATAATTATTCCGATTTTCCAGACCAACCAGAATAATCTGCAAAATGGACCAAACTTTGTGGCCGTGAGTCAAAAGTCTAGTGAAGTGAGACTATTAATATGCTAACGGGGCTTTTGTGTGCCTGTGTGTATGAGCGTGCTTTCGTTTAATGCGTGCCAGATTGTATTTACATGTGTGTCTATCACTCCGTCAGTGTTACTACTCATTAATTCACTATGACATTCTCAGATTCTGCAAGCTACTCTAGCTATTGTGTCATACGGCATCTAAACATTTGCTGCACATGTACAGTTCATGCAAACCCACAGTCTTGCTTATAATTTAATTTAGGATTTTTATTCCCTACTCAAAAAGGTGTGTGTATGTGTGTTTGTGTGCTGGTTTTGGTGATTTACAAGAACAGAATGTATAATGACATGTGTATGGCCTACTCTATTAAGCTGGTGATTCAAAACGCGTAAAAATAGTTAACGGAGTCTTATTATATTCACATTTTGCCACAGTTTTCCTGTGAGGATTGGGTTAAAGAGTAGGAGTGGCGTAGGGCCATATAATAAGCAGTGTGTGTGTGTGTGTGTGTGTGTTTGTTTTAGTTATATTCAGTAGTGTTTAATTCTTTACATTTCATACATTTTTTGTTAACACATTTACTTAAAGTTAACCATAAGCACACAAATACAATGCTTTTTAACGGTGAGTAGTTTTAAAGTTGTCCATTTATTTTTTATTATTATTATGTTTCATAAAATGAACCTCAATTTCAGGCTCGTCAGCACTGGCTAAAACTGTTATATTGCTATGTTAAGTTTTGAATGTTAAAAGTATGTCCTTATACACCACCTTAACATTGTCATACCAATGTCATAGCCATTTCCTTATAAAAATAAGCCTGGTGAACCACATAAACACACACACATGCAACTCAACCCAGAAAACTCCACACACACAAACAGGGCTCCTCAGACAGACTCTCCCTCTGGCTCTCAGACTGACCTTCCTGTCGATCAGGACACATGCACAAACCTTGCATGTCTGAGCACGACTGCTAATAAACGGGAAACTCAGCTCTCGTCTTTCTTCTTTTCTTGCTCTACGGCAGACGTGGCTCCTGCGGCCGAATGTTAAGCAGAGAAATCCCTGCATTGCTAAGTCGAATAACAATCAGTCTCTCGCCTTAAGTCTCATTCCCTCATTCTCCAATTTCTCCAATTCTCTCTCAAGGCCGACGCAGTAAAGATTCCCCGCGGACATCATCTGTCAACCGTTAAGACTTCTGCATCCCCACCCCCCCAAAAGCCCATCTCAACTCACAAATATTTTTCTCCATCTCACGCCAATACTCCCCATCCTCTCTTGTCGGCTCCCAAAACACAAGTCTAGGAGAAACAGGGGAGTTTGAGAGTCCCGAATGAGCCATTGATGCTGTTTGGAAGATTGACGAGTGTCTAACGGAGGTTTGCTGAAGACCTTTCTTCCTTTGTTTATTATGGTTGCCTGAAGGTTTCGCTGAGCTCTGTGACACACTGCTATCTGACAGCGGGTTAAGATAACCTTTTATTTCCCCTGGATCTCTGTGACACTAGAGATAAGAGCGAAGGGGAGAGGAAAAGGGAGAGAAAGAGAGAGAAAGCGATTATAGGATTAACGTGTTAAAGATGGACGTCTCTGTTTGGATGAAAACATGATGGCTTGTCAGGTCAAGTGGACCTGAAAACAAGAACGCAGCTCTCTGTAACTCACATACTCAAGACATCAGACTCTGCCAAAGAATGAATTCGATTTGAAATAAAGAAATAATCGCTTTTGCTCATACCAGGAGGGAGGGATTCAATAAAAATCCAGAAACAAAATTGTGGCACAAAAGCAGTAAAAGTAAATGATTCATCAGATCCTGATGTTTGACCGGCGACCTATTGCATATGGGGATTTTCTTAGTCTATAGAAAATTTGAATAATTAAAAAATAATAATTATTATTTTGTGGAATGAAAAGATTCACAAATGTTTTAATAGTGTTTCTAATGTTTTTATATTTTGTCTTTAAAGTATCATTAATGCAAATTAAGTCTCAGCCACTCATGACAGCTTACAATTTACTCTACATTGCTCTTACCCTTAATGTAAATGTAATGAAAAATAAATGCACTACTGCTATTAAAGTACACAAGGTTCTATATACAAGTTACAATGATGGTGTGAGAACTCAGAGTTTGATTCAGTGAAATTTTATTTACATGTGAAAGAAATTAAAAGTTAGAATTCTATATACAGTAAATATATAAATGATGCTGTTAAAAATAATGATTTAAATTGCCATTGATATGTGCAATTTCCCAGTGATGGGTTGCAGCTGGAAGGGCATCCGCTGCGTAAAACATATGCTGGATAAGTTGGCGGTTCATTCCGCTGTGGCGACCCCAGATTAATAAAGGGACTAAGCCGAAAAGAAAATGAATGAATGAATGATATGTGCAAGAAAATAGCACACAGCATGTGTGACAGTGCATTCTGTTTAATGAACATGATTTGCATGTTGCATTTGGATATGCAAAACAACTGTTTATTTTATAGGCACAGCAATCAACACGATATAAAATTGCTGTGCAGACACCAACTGAAGTAAACATGTTGAATTTCGTTAGAATCTCACATGTAAAAAGTGAGTGTGAGTTCATAAAATAGATAATCAAATATTACCTGGAAAAATGCAATACTGTTCTGTTGTGGAGCAGCAAATGATTTTGCAGGGAAAATACATTAATTACTATGAAACTACATGGATAAATACTTAAAATTCTTCTTCAGTCAAGTCAAGCTTCAAGTCAAGTCAGGCTTCAAGTCAAGTTTATTTTAGTAAACTAAAACTATTGATCAAAAAAACATATTCGTTACCTGAAATAAAATAAAAAAATAAAAATCCTTTTCAGAATATTGTAAATCTGACCTCCAGCTTTTTAAGGAAATAACAGCAGATGACACGTTTTACAGCCAAGCACATCAGTCAAGTGCATGATTATGTACAAAAACAAAATGTGTTCTAACATTTCTTTATTTGCCTAAAAATGTAAACTAGGCATATTTAATTGTATATGCAGTATGATCTTTAATATAAAGAAGATTGTCTGCATTCTTCTTTATTGTTTGCATTTGTTCAGTGTTTGTTTTGTGGAACAGTTGTTTAATTTCTTATTAAGACATTTGTGCAAGAGTTAACGTAAGCAGTGTAAACACCAAACTTTGCTATGGTGGACACTGGATGTGTTCTATTAACTAAACTAGATTACTAAATTATTAAATTCCTAATTACAAAAACTAAAACAGAAACTAGGCAGCACGGTGGCGCAGCGGGTAGCACAATCGCCTCACAGCTAGAAGGTCGCTGGTTCGAGCCCCGGCTGGGTCAGTTGGCATTTCTGTGTGGAGTTTGCATGTTCTCCCCGTGTTGGCGTGGGTTTCCTCCGGGTGCTCCGGTTTCCCCCACAAGTACAAAGACATGCGTTATAGGTGAATTGGGTAAGCTAAAAATTGTCCGTAGTGTATGAGTGTGAATGGGTGTGTATGGATGTTTCCCAGTGATTGGGTTGCAGCTGGAAGGGCATCCACTGCGTAAAACATATGCTGGATAAGTTGGCGGTTCATTCCGCTGTGGCGACCCCTGAATAATAAAGGGACTAAGCTGAAAAGAAAATGAATGAATGAAAACAGAAACTAAATATTTAATAATTAAATAGAAATGCATTGATAAAATAAAAACTAAAACTAACAAAACCATTAATGCAATGAGCTAAAATTAAACTAAGATGTACAATACATGTAAAATAGATTAAAAATAAAAACTAGATAAAGTTTAAGAATACAAAACTATAATAACCTTGGTTTGAGTCATGCAGCGATATCCTACAAGACCTATTCAGTCAACTAAACATGAATATAACAGATTAGGTCATCATTATCCATCCATCCATTATTTGGTTGATTGATATTAACATTGATTGATGTGTTTTTGTGCAGTATATATCTGGAAGTGCATCAGTTTACTATACATTAGTTGCTTTTATTTTCATTCATTCATTTTCTTTTCGGCTTAGTCCCTTTATTAATCTGGGGTCGCCACAGCAGAATGAACCGCCAACTTATCCAGCATATGTATTATGCAGCGGATGCCCTTCCAGCCACAACCCATCTCTGGGAAACATCCATACTCACTCACTCACTCACTCACTCACTCACTCACTCACTCACTCACTCACTCACTCACTCACTCACTCTCACACACACACACACACACACACACACACACACACACACACACACACACACACACACACACACACAACACACACA
>CAIGQW010052771.1:2494644-2508141 GCA_903798125.1 Danio choprae | reverse complement strand
ACACACACACACACACACACACACACACACACACACACACACACACATATATATGTATGTTTATATATATGTTTAAGCTTGCAGTTCAATAAAATAACAATCATGATCTATACTTTTATATATACATTATTTTACAGTATCTTTTTACGGAGTAGGATGGGAGTGGTTTGAAAATCCACTATCATGTCACCCTACAGTCCAAAATACTTATTGTTTGTTTGTTTTGCTTGAGCATCTTTATTTCAACTGTCATTTCTACCCAAATTATTTTGTTTGTGATAGTTGTATATAAAAATACCAGTATGCCAGTAGTTTATGAAAAACTCAGACCAGGCCGTCTGGCATCAACAACCATGTCACATTCAAAGTTGCTTAAATCCCCATTCTGATGCTTGGCTTGAACCTCAGCAGGTCATCTTGACCATGTCTAAATGTACTGAGTGGCTGCCATGTGACTGCATGATTAGATATTTGCATTCAGATGAAAAGGTTGAATTTAATAAACTGTTTAAAAGTGGAGCTCAAATTTTTCTGAATACAATTGACATTCATTATTAAGGGGGAAAAGTATATTTAGCTATTGATTAAAATGATGATTGCAATGACATTTGTGGCTATTTATTTATTTTTACATATAATAGCAAAACTCTTCTCAATAGTGGCTTGGATGTTATTACATAAGGTCTTTACACATGACTAGTATCAAGACTTCAACAAAATCACAAAGGTCACGCTCTGCTTTTATATCCATGTGAAAAAAGGTTAGATAACATCGCACAAAGAAGATTGTACAAGGTCTCTAGGAAGCAGGTTTACAAGTCTCATTCAGCCTAGACATAATTGACTTGCTGTCCTTGAAAGCTTAAACCTAAGGCTCAGCTCAAACTCTGAGTTAGAACCCCTAAAAAAGTATCAAGGATTCAAAACACCATTCAACACAAAGGTCACGCTCATCATCTGAAAAGCTGTTAGATAACATCTCAGAGAAAAGATTTTACAAGATTTCTAGGTAGCAGGTTCATAAGTTTGCCTATGAATTCTTTCCCCAAAAGATGTGCTGAAAAGAGAAAAACTATAAATAAAATTATAATGGCTGCTGAGAAAAATCCCTGCTGTGACAGTGTAATGACTAATACATGTAACTCAATGAGAAGAATCCAACAAAGGCTCATTGGAAATATGTGCTTCAGCCAACATTTTTGTAAATGTACTTTTATGTTTGACTGCAGTTTATAGTTAAATTTAACACTAGGGGTGGTATGACACCAACATCTTTTGTTGCTTTTCACACTAATTATATTTACATGGACATACTATTAATGAATAAAGGGTTATTTTCACGCAGTTCTTTGCACAACATCAAATAAAAACCACAAAATAACTTAATGGTGTCTATCAAAAGAGCTAAAAGAGCTAAAAGTAATGTAAAATCAAAGCAATATTTTACCCAATTTACTTACACCACATGTCTTTGGACTGTTGCGGCACCCGCAGAAAACCCACATGACCACGGGGAGAACATACAAACTCCACACAGAAATGTCTGCTGGCCCAGCCAGAACTCAAACCAACAACATTCTTGCTGCAGGGCAACAGTGCTAACCACTGAACCACCTCCGCTAAGCACATTCGTCAGCACACACATATCTAAATTGCGGATCTGAGAAGTTTGATAGCCTTTAAGTAGGGAAAGTGATTTGTGCATTAATGGCAGGGCACTAATTATCAACATTTTTATGTGAAAAAATGGATCCTTGCAAAGCAAGAAATAGTCATAAATTGTAGTTTATAGTGAATTCAAAGTGATTTGAAACAGTTCTAGGCTGTCCAGCATGAGCAGAGCTTTCTTGGGGATACAGCTTGGATAATAAAATGGGTAGACAGATTATGGAGATGGTAGAGAGTATGGTTTACTGGAATGTCAGGTCCACATAGGGAAGCACTGGGGTGGGTGACAGATCTGAATGAGGAGCTAATGTTCTGAATTTCTGGAATAGGAAGGCACTTGGGTGGGTAATGGGTTTGAATGAGAATCTATTGTTCTGCATTTCAGAAAGGCAAAACGGGAGAGAGAGTCAGCAACAACAGTGATGTATGTGATAAGCAGATCACTGCAGTGGCAGGACACTGGTGGTGGTATGCAAAAAAAAAAAAAAACAATAAATAAAAATAATTTGTATTTGAATTACAATATGATTATGTCCAATTTGTGCATGCAAATAGGAAGTGCACGTGGCATCAAATGGCTGTACTATGCCTCCACTGAATGAGCAGGAGTGCAAACATGATAAAGAGAGAAAGAGAGTGTGTGAGAGGGAGAGATCGCTCACTTCCCTGTCAAATGATTAAAAATAATAATAACACTAACTGCAATACACACACATACTGAACTGTGACAAGAGAATGTTTTTTTTTCATGTGCACATCAATGATTACTGTTTGTCATAAATGTAAGGGGTAGGTTTAGAGTTGGGGTAAGTGTAGGTGTAGATATTAATTAAACAAATAATTACTGTAAATGGTAAACTGTAAAACCTTTTGTTGTAAATTTACAGAATACTACTGGCAGCTGGGTTGCCAGCCACATACTGTGTTTTTACATCACCACTTCTGTAAATTCTGTACACTGTAAAAAATTGCCCTGTAAATTAACAGTAAAATACTATCAGTTCCAGATTCCAAAACCCACAAACATCACAAAAAGGATTCTAAAAGTGACAAAATCAACAACGTCACATAAACAGAATCAAATAATGAAAACTGTAGCATCAATAAGCTATATAATTTATTCATACTGCAATGCATGCTGGGATTTTTGTACTCTGCCACACCCAGCATGCATTGCAGCATGAAATATTTTAATTGTTACCATTGTTGAAGTACATGGTCTGATTCTTGAGGTCTGAGTGTGTCTTTACCATAACTGAACTGTTTTGTTTTTTTCCAATTCACTCTCTTAACTGGAACATCAACTGGTTAATTTTTTTTACATTTCTGCTACAAAACTAACAAAATATTTCATATAATCAATCACACTACTATGATTTTAATAAACCTAGCACAATCAGAGTAAGAATGAATTACATTATAACAAAGGTGTTTAATAAACTCGAAGTTACAGCACCGCAAGAAAAACTAAAGTTAACAAGTCAAGGGTGAAGAGCCCAACTAAAGCAGTCACTGACCTCCATTATGGTGACACCAAACTAAATAAAACACCTAAACCTCTGGTAATTCTCAATAAGAACTGTATAGAAGTCACTGCAGGCAGCACGGTGGCGCAGTGGGTAGCACGATCGCCTTACAGCAAGAAGGTCGCTGGTTCGAGCCTTGGCTGGGTCAGTTGGCATTTCTGTGTGGAGCTTGCATGTTCTCCATGTGTTGGCATGGGTTTCCTCCGGGTGCTCAGGTTTCCCCCACAAGTCCAAAGATATGCGGTACAGGTGAATTGGGTAAGCTAAATTGTCCGCAATGTATGTGTGTGAATGAGTGTGTATGGATGTTTCCCAGTGATGGGTTGCAGCTGGAAGGGCATCCGCTGCGTAAAACATATGCTGGATAAGTTGGCGGTTCATTCCACTGTAGCGACCCCAGATTAATAAAGGGACTAATTCACTCATTTGTGTTCATTAACTCTGTCAAGTGAACTATTTTAGTGAACTAGTATACATAATAGTGAACAAGGGCACAAAGTGTGATTTCAAGCATTGAATCTGAGTGTCGACTCTGAGCTCTGTAAATTTACAGTTTACTACTTTCTCAAAAACAACAAGATTACCCAGAGTCCACTGGGTTTTACAGAATACAGAATTTTACTGTAGAATGTCGCTGTTTTTTTTATAGCAAAGTTTTACAGTGCAAGTATAAGGCTTGAGTTGGTGCAAAACAGATTACTGTAAGGGGTAGGTTTAGGCTTGTAATGAAGGAAATATCTTGTGTAGCTGTCCGCTGGCCTCATGGATGGGAACAGGAGGAGTAATGAAGGGGATCGGGTGCATTGGATTAGAACTTCTTAAAGCACAAATTATGGACAATCAACAGTAAAAACAAAATTGCAGGTTTGGTACAAATCACAGTTTTGTGATCATGGTTTTTGGTTTGATTTGGATTACATTGTAAACAAAAAAATCCCCTATTGTAATACTTAAATACCTTTAAGAAATCTACCATTTACATTATTTTAAAAAGTTATTCTTAAGGCGGGCAGCATGGTGGCGGAGTGGATAGCACATTCGCCTCACAGCAAGAAGGTCGCTGGTTCGAGCCCCGGCTGGGTCAGTTGGCATTTCTGTGTGGAGTTTGCATGTTCTCCCCATGTTTGTGTGGGTTTCCTCCGGGTGCTCTGGTTTCCCCCACAATTCCAAAGACATGCGGTACAGGTGAATTGGGTAAGCTAAATTGTCCGTAGTGTATGAGTGTGTGTGTCTGCGTGTGAATGAATGAGTGAGTGTGTATAGATGTTTCCCAGAGATGGGTTGCAGCTGGAAGGGCATCTGCTGCGTAATACATATGCTGAATAAGTTGGCGGTTCATTCTGCTGTGGCGACCCCAGATTAATAAAGGGACTAAGCCGAAATGAAAATGAATAAATGAATGAATATTCTCAAGGCCATGTATTTTAATTTCAGTCTTAAAGTTTTAATTTAATATTTTCTCATTGATTAATGGTAATGGTGATAAACTGCTTAAAGCGTCTGGAATTATTGGTTTATAAAAGCAGGTAATGTGATCAAAACAAAATGACTTGTTAAGTTTAGTACTGTGTTACAGTGCTTCACTGGTGTGCAACACATCACTAGTTTTAATGTTACAATTCACAGTCCTGCATCATGGACAAGCAAGAAATACGGACAGCAGGAGTGTGACAGAAACACTTAAAACATCATGAAACATTACTATTCCTATTAGTGTAAGGTTAGACCTCAACATGTGGACATTGATTATTTCTTCATTAATCTTAATTTCAACATTTTACCTTTTTATTTTTAGTATTGTCTATTTATGTCATTTGATATTTTGCATAATATAGCCCATCTCGTTGGCTCATTAGGATCAGACTCAGCTATGCGATTCAGTTCACCCAACAGCCTCCCAAGTTCATGGGTGTCTATCTCACAACGGTGAATCCCACAGCAGCCCCTGTCTTGTGAGAGGAGATTGCTATTCAAATTGATGCATGCAGTTCATGTACCAGATGAACTCAATAGTGCTCCAGAGGGAATGGACACTCCATGGTAGAGCTGATATGGGAGTGATACTGGGAAGCCCAGGTCAACCTGTTTACTTATTTTTAATCCACCCATTGCCGTTGGTTTGATTCTCTGATCAAGGCCACCCTCAGCACAGATGCACTGGCACACAGCTGGCCCCAGGATCCGCGAAAATATATGTCTTTCCCCCAGTGAAACTACTTGCAAGGTCGGGGAGGACAAGTAGTAGGTCTTGTTGGTTGAGCCTCACTTTCTGGGCACTTTCTGGCACCTGCATCCAGATCAATAAAACATTCACATGTCCATAGACGGGATACAAAAGAGTTAGGTGGGTCAGACCATCACTCAGGGCTCCATCTACAATACATGTCTATGTCCTGAAGTGGAGTCTATTTGCACAGTAATGCACTCCTCATCAAAAAGTTTAATAAAAAAGTGTATGTATACAGCTATATTTTGTCTGTTTTGACACATTATTTAAAATTTGTGGCTAAGAAATCATTTGTTTGGTGTGGCCAAAGAAAAATTGGGTAAATCCTTAGTGTTGAGCCCTGAAAAGTCATGTGAAATAAAAAGTAATGGCAAAGAAACCACAACCCATTTGCTCATGCACATTGAGCAAGGTCATGCACAGCACACAAATAAGTGAAATAAAGGAGGAGGCATGTGGACATAGCACAACATTTAAATCAAGTCATTTTAGCATGCCACAGTCTAATTTATGCATATAAAATATATTCTCCCAACAGCAAAAGTGTGGCTAGCATTGGAAAACTACTAACAACAATGGCTGGTGATCAAAAAAGTTAATGCCAAGCCCTGCAAGCAATGTAACTGATATACAAAAAAAGTCTGAAATCCATATACGCATTAGCAGCATAACAAAAGAGAAAATCTTTTCTGCTCAAATCCATGTACGCGTGTTCCCTTTTTAGTTCTCCTTCCCTTTTCACGTTGTATTTTTTCTCACACTTGCGCCTGCAAACAGCCACAAGTGTACTCACACACGCACACAGTTGTTTCCCATCTGCAGAGCTCTTCCTGTCGTGCCGTGGCTGAGGTGACTACTGCAGACTCTCCACACACGCTCTCACGAGCTGCTGCCCAATCTGCTGCGCTCCTTCTTTTGTCTCTCTTTTACCATTGTTCCCTCATTTCCTTACCTGAGGTGCAGGCGGCAAGCACGCTCATTCTCCAGCTCTGAAAGTGCAGTCTTTTTCTCCACCCTCATGCTCTCCATCTCACGCACGACCACGCACAGCTGCAGGTCAAGGGCCCTCGAGCTGGAAGGGAGACAAAGAGTCAGATCTACAGAGAAAGTAGCAATGGCACAATAATTATGATGTTGAGCTTTTTTATGGAACAATATTGTTTGTGTGGAAACATTTCATTTCATGTTGATTTTCCAAATATAAAACATCTTTCTTTTTCTCTCAATAAAAGTTCAATGGCAGGAGAGCGGCCCAGCCACAGAGCAGGAGGTTGTGTTACGCTCTGTTTGTGTGGAGTTTGCGAGACTAAATGAAACACAGACTTCTGTAGGGCAGATATACAGGCTGCAGAGCATTATGGGCTTTTGTGGATCTTAAACAGACAAGGTCACTATAGCAACAAGAGAATACACACCAAGACTGACTAATCCCTTACACGATGTGGTTTATTAAACCTAAAGCAATGGCTGATACAGGGGCACACAGCTGAAGCCAAATTATTAGCCCTCCTGAAATTTGTATTTTTTTCCAAATATTTGCCAAGTGGTGTTTAATGGAGAGAAAAGTTTTAAAAATATTAGATTTAATAACTATTCATTCATTCATTCATTATCTTTTCGGCTTAGTGCCTTTATTAATCTGGGGTCGCCACAGCGGAATGAACCGCCAACTTATCCAGCATATGTTTTACACAGCGGATGCCCTTCCAGCTGCAACCCATCACTGGGAAACATCCATGCACACTCATTCACACACATACACCATGGACAATTTAGCTTACCCAATTCACCTATACCGCATGTCTTTGGACTGTGGGGGAAACTGGAGCACCCCGAGAAAACCCACGCGAACACGGGGAGAACATGCAAACTCCACACAGAAATGCCAACTGACCCAGCTGGGGCTCGAACCAGTGACCTTCTTGCTGTGAGGCGATTGTGCTACCCAGTGCGCCACCGCGTCGCTCTTTAATAACTAATTTCGAATAACTATTGTTTTCTGCCTTTGCCATGATGACAGTAAATAATATTTTACTAGTAATCTGCAAGATATTAGTATTCAGCTTAAAGTAAAATTAAAGGCTTAGCTACAGTACATTAATTAAGTAAATGTGGTAATGATTAGGCAAGTCAGTGGCAACAGTGATTTGCTCTGTAGCTACTAATAGCCACTAATAATTCCTAATGGGGCTAATACTATTAAATAAGTATAATAGTTTATTTCAGCCAATCTAAAAGAAATAATGCTTTCTCCAGAAGAAGAAGAAAGAAAATAATAATAATAAAATAGCATTTCTAACTATGCTTTCTAAGATATTTGACAAACAAAAACCTAAAGATATTTAGTACAAAAATGTTTAGTACAAAAAAAATAATATCACATTACTCCTTTAATTTAATGAAACCATTAATAACATAAAATAAATTGATATGAATATCCCAGGAGTTTGCATGTTCTCCCTGTGTTGGCGTGGGTTTCCTCCGGGTGCTCCGGTTTCCCCCACAAGTCCAAAGACATGCGCTATAGGTGAATTGGGTAAGCTAAATTGTCCGTAGTTTATGTGTGTGAATGAGTGTGCATGGATGTTTCCCAGTGATGGGTTGCAGCTGGAAGGGCATCCGCTGTGTAAAACATATGCTAGATAAGTTGGTGGTTCATTCCGCTGTGATGACCCCAGATTAATAAAGGGACTAAGCCAAAAAGAAAATGATTGAATGAATGAATAAATGATGAGATGTTTTCTGTTATGGGGAATAAGAGCAGTGTTTCAATTGCATTTAAAGTAGTTTAATGTGTGGTTTGTATTGAAGCGGTCTGTAATGAACTCGAACAGCCCTGTTTACTGACCATGTAAATGACCGTTTTTTATATCTTTTTTGGTGATATTTCTCATACGCAGTATCAGTATACGCAGTATACGCAATATCATGTGTTATCAGTTTGGCAAATTAGCATTAAAATTAAAATGAAATTAAAATACTTTCATGAAATAAAGCACCACCCGGAAGAGGCATAAAGTCTGTTAAAATGTACCTTTTGTTAATATAACATATATATTGTGAAAATGTCTATGTGCTTTGGTAATGAATTCAAATTCAAAATTCTAATAAGTCACCAAACACCTGTAGACTGTTGAGTATAAGTGTTGAATGCACATTTATATATAGTGTTATATCGCTCAGCTCTTACTTTGATTTTTCTGGAGTAAACGTATGGCAATAAACTTCATATATGTGTTAAAGGGATAGTTCACCCGGACAAAAATAAAAATTTGTTAGAGGGGTACTGACAAGCTGTGAAGCAGAGTTCGTTAATATCACGAACTTTCTGAATATGATCAAAGTACAGCTTTTCATTCTGGGGCTCATTTCTGAGTTTATAAATGAGCATATAAAAGTTCTGGTGAATCTTTGAACTTACCCAAGCCACATACCTACTATGTAGATATCACAGAATCATATTGACATCATAACATGAGAATATGTTTTCATTTAAATATGAAAAATGTTTAACTGTGGGGTTTTTTTTATTACATAAAGAAAAATAGTGACCGCAGAGGGAGTTCAAAATTTCAACAAAATCACAAACCTATTACATGACTTGCTCTATTTATATTATAGACATCTTTTCCTCAGCGATTTTAGGTTGTATACTTACCAGTAAATATTTAAAATCAAATTATTCCAAGGCTCATTCTGACATCCTGAGTCTACATGTAACTTTGCAGAATTGAACGAATGAGTGCCTGTGCACATGTGTGTAAAACAGATGGAGCAAATTAGAATTGAATATAAAATATATTACATCCAAACATGTCAGCATTTTAAATCTCTTCCCTCATTTAAAGAAAGCGCTATAAAATGCTAAATATATTGTTGCCAGTTGCAGCTGGCCGTTTTATCGTAAGTCAGCATTTGTGTTTTGTTCACTAAACCACACACATACGCAAAAAACAACAACAATAATACGCATTTGTTATTTTGCCCTCTTTTTTTTGAAAACACACCAAACGTTGATTTTAAAACCAAGGTACAATCTGAACCATCACTGTGCGTGTCGGCAGTCAGAGTGATATCCCTCTGGTTCATTGTGTTTGTGTGAACCAATTTTTTAGTGCATAATTTAGGCTCGTGTTTGTGTTCGACAGAAAGAGAGCGTGAGAGAGAGAGAGTGTGTGTGTGAGTGCTATTGTTTGTGTTTGTGCTGGTAAAAGACATGGGTATGAATAAATTTAGACTTTCCCAGCTGCAGATTCTTGGTGTTTGTGGTGAAGTCATGAATTTCATTCACACCATCTGCTTGAGAAATCAGAACACATGGGGATCTATAACTTCAATAAATAAGTTTCTCTTTCTATCAGTAGATGAACTCTTTTTTGCATTTGGATAGCTTCTGGTCCGTCTTGGAGTGACTGGAAAAACATTGTGAATAATGTATTTGAGTTCAGATTCTTCTACCGCAATGGAAAATGGTTAAGAAACTAGTCTATTCTTTTGAGATATTCACTTCTCTTTGAATGAAATTGTTATGCACTTCAGACTTCCATGGTCTCGGATGGATTTATCATTCGACGTGTCCTTCAATGCCGTTCTTCAAAGCCTACCACATCCTGACTGCTGAGCTGATTCTGCACTCCGTCTTCTCTGTTTTGCCTGAGAACTAGAAATTATTCATGCACACACATTATATTCTATAAATGCCTCTGAGTAATTGAATATCTGCTGTTGTATAATTGATTCGGTTTTCTATGATACGTCTCCATGCAAATTCGTTTTTGAGGGAGAATGGTTGCTGGAAATTCTGCTTTGCCAGCAATACATCTTTGTCACTGTTTTTTTTTTATTCATTAGTTTTATTTTACTTTTGCACTAAAAATTTCTACAGAAAGTAGTTCATTTTCTAATAGAAGAAAGAAAGAAAGAAAGAAAGAAAGAAAGAAAGAAAGAAAGAAAGAAAGAAAGAAAGAAAGAAAGAAAGAAAGTTACAGTCATTGTGTATCGTGTGAGTACTGAGGAATCCATGTTCATCTTATCTTTAAATTATCATATATATTATCTCTATATTAACTCTATTATTATATTATCATACAGATTATGACAAGACATCTGCTCTGTTGTTACTTATGCTAGGTTTATTTTGCAATAAAATAATTATGTACAAAATACTTGACAAAAATGTTAATTTGGTTAAATAAATGTTAACTTATACGTGACATTTACTAAAAATGTACTAAATCTGAGTCCAAAATCTTGCAAAAAATATAAACTATAATAATTTAAACTTGTTTGTTTTCTTCAGTGCTGTATTTTTCATCAAATACATATGAGACGACTTTTAAAGTATTAATAACTTACTGTCAACAAGTATCCAGATGACTTATTACTTTCTGTAAAATTCTGAAGAGTCTATACAATGAATGCTATCCCATGAGGTCCTGCAGGATGATTTATGTTTGACAGTGAAGTAATGCAGCTATTGTATTATTCATCTGTCAAAATAAGAGTAATGAGTTGTTTAATGATCTATATTGTTATTGTTCGGGTTTTGAATATTCTGCTTTTCTTTTTTCTTAATTTTATTCTATTTTTAAATGGCAAATTTTTATTGTGTTATCTTGAAAATATGCAGTGCACATTTGAAATATAAAATTAGACACAAAATCTCATATTATTCTTGCTTGCCTAGGGCCCTAAGAGACTCTAGAAATGCCTCTGTGAATACAGCACATCGAAATAAAAATATAAGAAAAAATATACAGTAATGTAAAACTTTCAATGCTCTTTTTTTAATCAAATGCAGCTCTGGAGACAATAAGAGACATCTTTTTAAAAATATTAAGAACTTGCTGTTAACAAGTTCCCTTACAAAAAAAAAGACATTTAATGAAGTGTAGTAAAAATAAGTATGTGTATGTGTACTTCTCAAAAATGTACTTCCTTTACAAAAAAGTTTATTTGAGTGTGCAATAAGCATACTTCTTTCAAACAAAAAAAAGTATGCTTTCATGTACTTCTCAGAAATATACTTAATATTGCACTTAAATATATTTGATGTATACTGACAGAAATATTTTAGTATTTTTGGCCTGTATTTGTTAATTGGCATGTACTTAACAGTTTAATTACATATTCTACAGATTTATGATCCAAAGGTTGCATGTTTGAGTAACGGTACCACCAAAAATTGTGCATGTGTGTGTCTGTCATTTAAATGCAACACCCAAATTCTAAGAATGACATGAATTTTGCAAACTAATAATCGAATAAAAAAGTATTACAAAAGTATACCTGTAAAAATTGTCCTTGTAGATTAGTCGTCCGCTTAAAGTGTACTACTGTTACATTTACAGTACACAGTACAGTATACATATAAAAGTATACTTTTATATAACCAAATTTGGTCAATTTAGTCCCTAAGGTATTTAGGTAGTATACTGTACATATATGTTAGTATACTTAAAATATACTTTTACATTATTTAAGTAGACTTAATAAAACAAACTTAAAGTATACATCTTTTTCATATGTGTATTCAAATGAGTTCTCACTTTCTGTAAGATTCTGATGAGTCTATATGATGAATGTTATCCCATGAGGCCATGCTAGAGAATTTATGCCTGACAGTTAAGTAATGTAGCGGACAAAAATGTTAACATTCGGATAACATTCATACACGCGTTCATACAATTAAGAACAGAATTACTTCAATGTAATAGAAGTCTATGTTATTGAAAACAAGCACCTACTCAGACTGTATGCGAATTTGGATGTGGACCATTAGTCAGGACCCGTTTAAATACATTTTAAAGACCTAAAAGATGATCTTTTAATCTCAATAGCAAGAAAATGACGGAACATTATATGGCATGACATTATAAAATCCAAATAAAGGAATGAAACTAGAAGGAAATTCAAAGACGCAGACAAACACACAAACACTAACAAACAATGTTTTAAGAATAATCAATGATTACCTAAAAACAAACACTGTGCTGTGTTTTCCTATTGGACACAGTCTATTGTTATGAATAACGCTAAAAGAACTCTAGCGCCAGAACAATTTATGGAGTGTATGCAGAGTATAAGTGCATAAGGGGCAAAAACTGCTTCCAGATCGACATTCTTAGCTTGACATTTCTGATAGATGGCCCTCTGAGCTTAAACGCTTACTGTCTTTTCTCATACAGTGGAAGAAAGAACTTCAAAAAAGCCACAGAGGAAACGAAAGATGAGGCTCTTTTGACTCTTTATTATCCCTTAACAAATCTCAGAGCCACAGCTGAACACAGAGATGCAAGAGTGAGAATGTACTGTTCTCACTTCTGCTGTCAGACGATCCATCCATGCTGAAATATGGCACAGCCGCAGATGGCTTCGGAATGCACTGTACCCAGTACTGTCTGTGAAATTACACACGCTACAATCTTGTAAGGACATGAGAGACCTGTTCTAGAATCTTCATCACTTATTTAAGGCCACTGAGAGAGCAGAACCATACATTATATTCATCTTTAGATGTCTCTTTCATTTCCATTTCACATTCCCGCCATTCTGCACGGGTAAATACCAGGGCTTATGGGTAGTTAGAAGGCTTAATGCTGCAGAATTGAGCAGCTTAGTGAGTATTACATCAGAACATAAATCCATACGTTAAGCTTTATTGCAAAATGATGTAATCTATTCTGTTTTTTCGCAGTATCGTATGTTCCTGCTGGGTCGTGGACAAATGTAGCAAATGCTGACCATATTTGTGGGTACCACAGATTTCACTTCCGCTTTGCTTGTCGCAAAATCAGAGTGAACTGTGCTTTGTCCATTAAAATCTGTGAAGCCTCAAATTTCTATACAGTATATAGAAACCATTTATTCATGGGTTTTATGCAAGTGACAGTTGTTTTTTGTTTTGTCTCAAACTAACTTTTGCAATTAGTTACTTATTGACATGTATGTTGGCTGTTTGTTAGTACTTATAAAGTACATGTTATGTATGATAATATTCCTAATCCTGCTCAATATCTAAACATTACCACTATCTATCTATCTATCTATCTATCTATCTATCTATCTATCTATCTA
>CAIGQW010052771.1:2464135-2480759 GCA_903798125.1 Danio choprae | reverse complement strand
ATACTATACTATACTATACTATACTATACTATACTATACTATACTATACCATAGTATAACTAAAAAGCCATGTTTGATTAAAATGGAACAAATGAAAAGTTTAATTTCTATTTTCTGATTTAGCAGAGATTCATAGGGATTTTAAGTAGTATTTGGTCAAGTAATTAATTAATTAATTTTCAGACACAGTAATTCAAAATGTAATGTAAATAAAATGTAATAATGCAATTATAACAGTAATTAATTACTTTACTGAAGTAACTTGCCCGACACAGATTTCAATAATGACGCAAACAAACAAATCTGAATATTATAGGATGGTTTTCGAAGATCAGGTACCACAGCTGGCCTGTCCATCTCCATTAGTTAAGGTGAGAACAAAGCTAAGCACAGCTCGGCCCTTTCAACATTCATATCTCAAAACTAATTGAAGCTGTCAGACATAATTTCACAAAAACAAAAGCCTCTTCCACTGCCGAGAGTCCTCGCAAACTGGCATTAGCATATAAATAATGTACCACCGCATAAAGCATATTCACACCTCGATATGACAAGGAGAAAATCACTGAATAATAATCACGGAATGTGAATAAGTTGATTCGCATGTGTTCGCATGCGAATCAACTTTTTATTATATTTCAGATGGTTTTTATTATATTTCAGATGGTTATTAAAATGTTGGTGACATTTAACAATAAAGATTAAAGAAATGTTGTTGCTGTTAGTTAATGTATTTACTAACACGAACAAATAATGAACATTACTTGTGCACCATTTATTAATCTTAGTTTAAGATTTACTAATGCATTATTAAAATCCAAATTCATTAGTTGTAGCAAGAGTAAGAATATTGTTCATTTTAAGAATATCTATAAGCTAGTGTGCTCCAAAACAGTGACAAAATTTACGTTTAGAAGATATACACTTGATGTAAACAAGCTTGCAGTTTGTCACTTTCGCCTAAATCAGGGTTGCCCAAACTGGAGTGCCGGTGTCTTACATAGTTTAGCTCCAACTACCTTCAACACAGCTGCCAGGAAGTTTCTAGTATAGACCTTTTTCTTTGTTGCTGCATGGGGGGTGCCATAGTGACCAACGCCTTCCGGTAGGGTGCTTAAAACTTCCGTTAAAAATTGTCATCAGCCAGAGCAGCGTTCCTCAACTGTGTGTCAATACTGTTTTCAGTGGCTTACAGAGTAAGTGCAAGAGAAAAACATTCTCCTAATTCAATGTCTGCCATTGAAATACAGCGTCAGTGTTCCCAACCTGTAAGCTGTTATACTGTACTCCGCAGCTCTTCAATGCAAACACACACGTACGCATGCACACACACACACAAACAGTACCTCACTGCATTGTAAAGAGCAAATCATATTACTGGCATGAAACTAGCAGGTATGTAAGCCACGCAATTTCAAAAAACTACCAATAAAAGTATTTTACTATTCTTGCATGTTGATTTTAATCAGGAGCAGTTTATGTTTCACTTAGTAAGTTTGTGTTGTGTGTGTTTACCAGGGTATGTGTTTTTCTGTCATTTCAAAATGCCACTATGTGTTCACTTTGTGACACTTATTCAATTAATGTGTTAGTGAGACAGTACAGTAAGGTACGTGTGTGTGTCAAACATTTTGGTGAATTACATTTTGTTTGGGTTTGTTATATATTTGAAAGAAAGAGAAAATGTTGACTTTAGCGATGACGAGGCTTCATTCATTCATTCGCAGCAGTTGTTTTCCATCCCGTTGGATCGCACTTTTTAAAAATGATCAGTCCAGGAGATGGTGCTGATCGACAGCAGTATTAGTTCAAAGACGTTAAAAGCAAGTAAAATAGATTAAAACTATTGTTTCAAAGCTGTCCAAATGTGACTCTTTATGCGCATCAGTTGCCGACCGGAAGTTCTTAGCATCCTCCTTACGCATAAAGCACAAATGGGTAATTTTGCATTGTAAGAAAAATGTCTATACCTAGAAAGAGCTTGATTAGCTGGTTCAGGCTTGTTTAACTGGGGTTGGAACTAAAATATGAAGGACACCGGCCCTCCAGGACAGAGTTTGGGCAACTCTGGCTTTAATGCAAGATAGGCTTATTCTGAAAACGTAGCCCTATATAAATTTCTGGAGATCGCGAATTATGTAGCCAGAAGTACGTATGGCTACATTTAGTTTTTAAAGCGAACGCTACAGGGCCTGCTGTTTAAGTTTGTCCAGTGGCTCTCCGCATACGTCAGCGTACTTGAGACGCAGAGAGCAGTTGACCATGACGCTCGAGTCCAGCGAAGAGCGGTTCCAGAAAGCGGGTAAGACAAAAACAGAAGCCCCAAAAGTAAAATAAACAAGTAAATAACAGGGTGAGAATGTAGTAAAATCTGAAAATGTGGTAAAACTCAGGCATGGCTTTTCTTTTTCTGGCTTGTTTTTAAAAAAAGGTTGGTTGGGTTTAGGGAAGTGGGTGGGTGGGTCAATCGCTGCTTTAGAAAACACTATTGGTTGGGTTTAGGGAAGGAGGAGGGTGGGTCGATCGGTCAGTCAGTCAGTCAGTCATTCAGTCAGTCAGTCGACAGCAGCCTCCGGTGGATTTACATGAGAAATAGCAGGCGCGAATGGCACTCGCGAGATAAATTTGAGATCTCAAAAAGTGTACCTCCTAGGACATATTTGGCACTCTCCAGAAATGTATATAGCGGTACATTTTCAGAATGAGCCTGCGCTGCCTAAATGGATCAACAATTATTTCACGCCACTTCATACTTCAGTTTCTCATCAAATCTTGACTAATCAAATGCTCTCTAGTATCTGACATGCGCCGCCCCTTCAAGACGCTTCTCATTTGCTTTTCATTGGATGCGCTTGAGCTCAATCACTGTCACTGGGAGAGCTCTGATAAAACAAAACGCTATTGGTTTTTGTTAAAGCGGAAGGGCTACTCTGTTCCACCCTCTCTTCATGTTTCAGTTAAGATAACATCAAACACTGCATTGCATTTCAAAGCACTTCACGAGACTTTTAACAAAGATGATGAAATATTGTAACAAATATCTGTAAATTATCAGTTTTCCGTATTTTGTGATTCATGTGTTTATTTATTTGCTTCTCGTTTATTTATGATTTTAAGTTGCATTATGGGACCTTGATCTTCTTCCAACATTTAACATTAAAAAGCTTGAAAAAGTGACTTTTATTAACATTTTTTGTATTTTAAAGTGATATATTGTCTGGGTTGGTGTTGTATATTACAATGCAAAATCTTTGTAATAAATTGCCAGTACATGTTGTGTTATTTTACTGACTAATTTCTCTGTATATTATTTATTATACATTTTAAGAGATCAAGGCCCCATAATGCAATTCACAGCCCAAAATAAATGCAAAAAAAATTGTGAATCACAAAATACGGCAACTGTTAATTAACAGATTTCTTTTTTTTGTGTGTGTGAACCTTATTGTAAAGGGTTAGCAAAATCTCTGGGTATGTGTAGTTGCAGGGCAGAAAAGCATGCAGAAATTAGTGCACATATATAGTACTGCCCTCTTCCACTTCCTGTACCAGCCGCAGGCAAATAGCGTGTCTTTGTTCCTGCATGATGTACGTGTAAATGTGCATTTATGGCAGCTGTCACACATATGCAATCGCACAGAGACGCAAACACATTAACCCTTGCAGTGACAGAGGTGTAGCCATACTCACAGACTCACCGCAGATACAGAGCATTTGGTAAACATGCGTGCAAAACATACCAATGCATCAAGGTCTGTACAGCTGACAGATTCTCAATGAGGAAGTGAAAAACCACCAAAGCCAGTACAGTGTCATGTCATTGCGAAAGCCACACACGCACATTTATGCATATCTAAGCACTTAAATAAGGGGGCTAGCATATTCTTTTTATTTTATTTTATTTTTTTTACATTTTGTTTGGTTGAAAAGTTCCTATGCAGCTTTGATTGTAAAGTCTGCATCAGAATTATGGTTTCTTCAAACACAGCAGAGGCATTTATTTATTTATTTTTCAAAGTAAGTTTATCTGTGCCATTCTCACACCTCTGTCACGGATGTTGTTGCCCGCTAAACTATATCTACATCTACCACATGCCATCTCTCCCACGACCCATTTACTGCCATCTCACATCTGCCTCTTCCTTTCTCCAGCTTTTGGTTTTTGCTTTGCGTCACCTCAGAGGGTTCACTAGCAGGTCGCAAAACTGGCTGAGACAAACCGAAAGTCTCAGCTACGCCTAAAGCTGTTTTTCGAGAGAGAGAGAGAAAAAAAAAAAAAACATGTGAAGCTTTTTTCTAGAATGAGAGTTGAGTTGACCTCTTAAAACAAAATTGATTTAAGTTTGGATGTAGTAAAACAACTGATTTCCAAAAATATGCTATTGCAGTCAGTATTGGATACACTGTAAAAAAATATTCGTAATTTAAACGTTCCATATATATTTTTTATTATTTATTTATGCTTTTTAATTGCATTGTGGGACCTTGATCTTTCATCCAACAACTTTTGATGTTGAAATTTTTGAAAAAATGATTTGTTTATTGACATTTTTAATAGTTTGGTGCGATTTGTTGTACACTTCAATTCCAGTCTTCAAGACAGCAAGTACAGTGGATGCGTGAAAAAACCCGGATGTGTTTTGGACAATGAGGATGCATCGAACAAAGACTTGCTCAACGTCCCAGAAGTCACTGCGGCTAAATAAAGGAGAAGAGAATCCTTATTTACAGTTCAGAGGTAAATCTTCTTTATCTCAGGAGTTTCCCTAAATGAGATGGTGAAAGTTAACGTTCACATGAAAAGTTTAATAAATTCATTAAAAAAACACATGGAAAGGTAATTATTTGCTGAAAATCAGTATTATTTGTATTGTGCAAAGTATATATATATATATACAGTGCATCTGGAAAGTATTCATAGCGCTTCACTTTTACCACAATTTTTTATGTTACAGCCTTAATCCAAAATGGATTAAATTAATTGATTTTCTCAAATTTTTACATGACAATGTGAAAGAATTTATTAAAAATTAAAAACCTAAAAATTACATGTACATAAGTATGCCATATTGAAGTGATTTTCTAAACCAAAGTGTTTGGAATGAAGAATTTCCTAGTGTACAATTGACCCACAAATCTTTGCGCAGGAAAGTTGATGTCACACCCTGCAGTCCATTCGTATTGGGCTCATGCCTATGCCCTAATCCCTTAGAAGCTGTCACTCAGGAGGGTAAACCCTTCAAAGAGATTAGGGCATAAGAATGAGCCCTTCTCAATGGAACGCTGTGAAATAGATTTTTCTTTTCAATTTATTACAAGAACATTGAAATATTTTTATAAATATTGCACTTGATAACAGTTTTTAACATCAGGTACATGCAACACTTTTTCTCATTCATGCACTTTAAAAAAAATTATAGAAATAAAACCAAAATGTCTTCGTTTTCATTCTGAAGGACACATGCAAAAATGTTGAGTAGGCCTATGTTAAATATGTCTTTTGGAAGAAAATAACTTAATTTATTTATATTTGAGATTAATAGAGATTTGTGTTATGATAAATATCAATCAGTCCTGCCATTGTCTTGCTTCAGATGTGTGTCTGTACTCCATTTGCAGCCACTTTCTCCTGTGACAATGCCTATGTACTGTTTGTCCACCACCGTTCTTCCATCATCATTAGATTTTATGGGGAAGACAAAATGCACCCTTACATGAAAGCTGAAGGATGCAGAAAGCCTTTAAAGTTGTTGTTCTTCTCTGCTTGACTGATTTTTTTACAGTTTACGTTAACACATGTCTGCCTTTTCTGTATACTGCAACATGTTAAAAAACAAAATTACTAGCCTATTTTTTAAAAAAAGAAATACTCTGTGTTTGATAAACAGCAAATAATTTGCAAGTTTAAAAATATGCTTAACAAATGTTAACTAACGCTTAACTAATTAGGTGCAGGCTGATCCAAGGGTCATATCCACTTTAGAAATGCAATCCATTTACCCCTAATGCAAAGCATCTATTTTCAAGTAGGCCTATCAGAAAAAGACAAGCTTCTCAAAAACCGCCTTTGAGATCACTGAGATATTGTTCTGGGGTTCACAGGTTCCAAAATCTTATACAGGTTAAATAAACATGACTAATTACATCAAAAATGGCATTTCCATCCGTATTACTGGCTTATCTTTAAGTCAAGTCATCTTTATATCTATAGTGTTTTTTTACAAAGTAAACGAAGGAAGACGAAAGAAGAACTGAAAAAATAACTGAAAAAATAATAAAAAGTCATAGCAATATTTCAGATTATAGAACATATTCCACATATCAGGCAGGCAGCAGCGTAGTGGCAGAACACTGGTGAAGCTGTAGTTAGATCAGAACTGATTCAGTTGAATTTAATATAAATGTCATTTTTGAAGGACGATCTACCAAAGAACAGCTCCACCAACCTAAACAAAGCAAGCCTGAAGTGAAAGTGGCAAAAAAACAAAAACCAAAGAAGTGTAAAACAAACTATGGGAGAAGCCAGGCTCAGCCAGGGGACCAGTTCTCCAGTGGAAAAAGAGGTAAAGCTGCAATCTAAAAATACATTAAGTGGTTTGAGAATGGGGCCTCACAGTGGTGCAGTGGGTAGCACATTCGCCTCACAGCAAGAAGGTCGCTGGTTCGCACCTCGGCTGGGTCAGTTGGCGTTTCTGTGTGGAGTTTGCATGTTCTCCCTGTGTTGGCGTGGGTTTCCTCCGGGTGCTCCGGTTTCTCCCTGTGTTGGCGTGGGTTTCCTCCGGGTGCTCCGGTTTCCCCCACAAGTCCAAAGACATGCGCTATAGGTGAATTGGGTAAGCTAAATTGTCCGTAGTGTATGAGTGTGAATGGGTGTGTATGGATGTTTCCCAGAGATGGGTTGCAGCTGGAAGGGCATCTGCTGCGTAAAACATATGCTGGATAAGTTGGCGGTTCATTCCGCTGTGGCGACCCCAGATTAATAAAGGGACTAAGCCGAAATGAAAATGAATGAATGAATGGTTTGAGAATGATGAGTGTCAGTCGTGGTGCTAACAGCAGATTTGCTACTCTGTCTCTGACAAATTAGTAACTGAGGAATCCACTTAGATATCTCCAATTTTAGTCAGATCAGAATCAAGATCAATTTGAATTAATCTGAGTGAGCTGGTTTTCAATGATCACTCAGCTTGTGAAATTAAAGGTCATATGACCTTCATGACCCCTGTATAACAGTATTATAGGACAGCAACAGCTAGTACCAATAAATAAAAGCTATAAGCTGTTGTTATTATTAACTAGCCTAATAATGGCTTCATTCAAAAGCTTAGACATTTCTTCTCTAGAAATGAGGTAGAAACTTTGGTCACAAAAGTTTTTTGGTCAACTGTCAAAAATGTAATGTGTGAAATTGTGGGATTTTGAAGAACACATCTATTGACATTATAGCTCCCCAACTTAGCCGCCAGGTTTTTTTTGGAGTTTTTCCAGGTGAACGAGAGGGTCACCTCTCTGCGCCTTCGGGTCAGGGATAGCTCTCTCACTGTGGTTTGTGCCTACAGAACTAACACCAATGTAGAGTACCCGGCCTTCTTGGAGTCCTTGTGAGGGGTGCTGGAAGGTGCTCAGACTGAGGACTCCGTTGTTCTACTGGGGGACTTCAATGCCCAAGTGGGTAATGACAGTGATACCTGGAGAGACGTGATTGGGAGGAACGGCCTTCCTGATCTGAACCCGAGTGGTGTTTTGTTATTGGACTTCTGTGCTAATCACAGTTTGTCCATAACAAACACCATGTTCGAACATAAGGGTGTCCATCAGTGCACATGGCACCAGGACACCCTAGGGCGGAGGTCAATGATCGACTTTGTGGTTGTATCATCTGATCTCCGACCGTATGTCTTGGACACTCGGGTAAAGACAGGGGTAGAGCTGTCAACTGATCACCACCTGGTGGTGAGTTGGATCTGCTGGCAGGGAGGAAAGCTGGACCGACCTGGCAGGCCCAAGCGTATCGTGAGGGTCCTCTGGGAACGTCTGGCTGAACCTCAAGTGAGAGGGATTTTCAACTCTCACCTCCGGAAGAGCTTTGACCAGATCCCGAGGGAGGCTGGAGACATTGAGACCGAGTGGTCCATGTTCTCCGATTCCATTGTTAACGCAGCCGTGAGGAGCTGTGGCCGTAAGGTCTGTGGTGCCTGTCGGGGCGGCAATCCACAAACCCGGTGGTGGACACCGGAAGTAAGGGATGCTGTCAAGCTGAAGAAGAAGTCCTACAGGGCTTGGTTGGCTTGCAGGACTCCCGAGGCAGCTGACTGGTACCGACAGGCCAAGCATCCTGCAGTCCGGGCGGTTGTGGAAGCAAAAACTCGGGCCTTGGAAGAGTTCTGGGAGACCATGGAGGAAGACTATCGGTCGGCCCCAAAGAAATTCTGGCAAAGCGTCTGGCGCCTCAGGAGGGTAAAGCAGCTCCACATCAACACTGTTTACAGCGGAAGTGGGGAGCTGTTGACCTCGACTGAGGATGTTGTCGGACGGTGGAAGGAATACTTTGAGGATCTCCTTAACCCCACCGACATGTCTTTCATTGAGGAAGCAGAGACTGGGAATGCAGGGGTGGACTCACCCATCACCCAAGCTGAGGTCACTGAGGTAGTTTGCAAGCTCCGCAGTGGCAAAGCAGCGGGGGTGGATGAGATTCACCCTGTGTATCTTAGGTCTCTGGATGTTGTGGGGTTGTCTTGGCTGACACATCTCTACAATATCGCATGGAGGTCTGGGACGGTACCTCTGGACTGGGCAACTGGGGTGGTGGTTCCCATTTTTAAGAAAGGGGACCGGAGGGTGTGCTCCAACTATAGAGAAGGTACTTGGAGAAGGTATTTGACCGTGTTCCTTGTGGCGTTCTGTGGAGGGTGCTCTGGGAGTATGGGGGAAGGATGGAACGTCAGATTGACAGGCGGATTGATGCAGCGGCAGCAGTAATGCGGTCGATGTACCGGTCCGTTGTTGTGAAGAAGGAGCAGAGCCGAAAGGCAAAACTCTCGACTTACCGGTCAATCTACGTTCCTACTCTTACCTATGGTCATGAGCTTTGGGTCATGACCGAAAGGACACAATCTCGGATACAAGCAGGCCGAAATGAGTTTCCTTCACAGGGTGGCAGGGCGCACCCTTATAGATAGGGTGAGGAGCTCTGTCACCCGGGAGGAGCTCGGAGTAGAGCCGCTGCTCCTCCACATCGAGAGAAGCCAGTTGAGGTGGCTTGGGCATCTGTTTCGGATGCCTCCTGGACGCCTCCCTAGGGAGGTGTTCCAGGCATGTCCCACCGGGAGGAGGCCTCGGGGAAGACCCAGGACACGCTGGAGGGACTATGTCTCTCGGCTGGCCTGGGAACGCCTCGGGATCCCCCCGGAGGAGCTGGAGGAAGTGTCTGGGGAGAGGGAAGTTTGGGTTTCTTTCCTAAGACTGCTGCCCCCGTGACCCGGCCCCGGAAAAGCGGTAGAAAATGAATGAATTAATGAATCTATTGACATTGATCAGAATAAGGTATCTCACAAGACAGAAAGTGACACAGAATTTGGATTCAGACGTGCCTTGATTCCTTCCCGCCTTGGAATGCTGCCTCTGAAGGAAGCATTTTAAAGTATTTGGATGCAACCTATATGATGTTTTTTTTTTACATTTATTTAAAAATGAATTTGATTAAAAAGTATTCTTAAAATTCAAATTGATAAATAGTATACAATCCTGGATGGTGAAAACGTTATGGACACCAGCCTAATATGCTGTTAGACTTTCATGTGCTAAGTCTCACTACCTTGCCAAGCCATGGACTCAGCAAGACCCCTAAGGTGCCCTGTGGTGTCTGGCACTAAGATGTTGTCAACAGATCCTTCGGGGGTTTCCAGTTGGAATACTGGTCAGTTGTGCCCAGAGCATCACACTCCCTCCACTAGACTGCTGTGGTGCTAAAGTGTGTCTTAGTGCCATCACTCTGCCAGGTAAACAGAGCACACTTAGGCCTATATCACACCGAACACCATGCTTTTTGGGTGGAGAGGGGCCTTTTTGAATGTATTTCTAATGGCTGCAAGCATTTTGCAAGATGCTTATGCACCCTGCATCGCCTTTTAACCACTTGCTGTGCCTTGCGTTTTTGCTGTTGCACCATGTGCATCTGCAGTTGAAAAAAAGTCAGGTGCGTCTTTTTCTGTTCTCCAATCATATGAAAGCAGATGTGGGGGTTCCCTTAACGTGACAGCAGTGTTTGTGTTATCAAGACCAATACAGAGACTTTAAAAGATGGAGGTGAGACTAGTGTTCGAGACTAGTGTTTCGAGTTATATGGAACTGTATGAGTTTGCAAATCATCAATATCGCAATATTATTAAATATTACAATTATAACAATATCAACAGCAGAGG
This sequence comes from Danio choprae, assembly GCA_903798125.1. Taxonomy (NCBI): domain Eukaryota; kingdom Metazoa; phylum Chordata; class Actinopteri; order Cypriniformes; family Danionidae; genus Danio; species Danio choprae. The sequence continues at coordinate 2,470,335 of CAIGQW010052771.1, read as the reverse complement.
TCGCACCCAATACACAGCAGATTCAGTGGTTGCCTAGTGACTTAAAAAGCACAGCACACTTCGTTCTTTCTTGTCAACAAAAAAGGTGGTGTGGTGCCCGCTCTCAGAATGGAAAAGTGCGTTCAGTGTGGTCGACCCCTTATGCAGCCTTCCACATGATGTAATAGAAAACAGGACTCATCAGTCCAGGCAACCTTCTTCCATTGCTCCAAAGTCCAGTTTTGATGCTAGTTAGTCCATTGTAGGCCCTTTCAACAGGGGTCATCTAAGGTACACTATTTAGTCTACAGCTACGCAGACTGCAAAACACTGTATGATGTGACACATTCCTCACATAACCATCATTAAAATTTTAACTTGTAGACTTGTAGACAGTAGACCTTCTGTTGCCTAGGATCAGACAGGCTAGCCTTTGTTGCCCTAGTGTATCAATGAGCTTTGGGCACCCAACACTCTGCTGCTGGTTTGTGGTTTGTCCCTCCTCAAGCCACTGTTGGTAAACTCTCACCACAGCTGAAGAGGAGTGACCCACAAGTCTTGTCGTTGCAGAGATACTCTAATCCAGTTGGCCTGCCATAACAATTTGGTCTTTGTCAAAGTTGCTAAGATCTTTATTCATGGCCATTTTTCCTTCCTCCAACATATTGATTACAAAAACTGATTGTGCTTACCATTCAACATGCCTACAACTTTATGCTTCTGGTCACTTCATGTAGATTCAGATTGCCTTGAAAAAAAAACTGGTAAAAAATACCCTTATTATTGACCTCATGAAAACGCATTCAAGATGGATTTGAATTTGATCGCTCAAACCACTTCAGAAGGTAGTCTGGGATGCACTCCAAATGAAACTGGACAGGTCTAAATGGATCTGCTTGTTGAAAGCACATATGTCAATTTTACTCTTCCCAAAATGTAAAAGAAAATAAATGTGAGTTTGTTATAAGTTTTATGACCATCAGGTATAACAACATCTGGAATACAAAAGACAAAGGCAAAGCCACAGATGACAGTTTGGGATGTTTGATTAAGTTTATTTGATTTATTGTTTACCATTTCATTCTATTTTTGAACAGTCATTAACCGTTAAACGATATCATTAGAATGTTAATGTTTTGGAGAGGTTATATACAAATTAATGTAAACCCTTTACAGTTTTAAATGATGTCTTGCACGTATCTGCATGACATACAAAGATGTTTCATTTAGCCTATAATGACAATGGAGGCTAATCACAGAGGCCAATTAAGATATATAGCTTGTTTCTAGTCTAGTTATGTTTCTAGATACACCACATTCTAAGTAGACATACCTAGTCTAATTTGCATATAGCACTGAATTTGAAGATCAGAAAGATATGTTTAGCGGAGACGCATTCATGTGGCCAAATGTAAATGGAACTGTTTTCAGAACTCAGAGATATGCAATCAAGTGACCAGGTAAACAGGCACTATATAGTACGGGCTTGTTATAGGACATGATCAGTGATTTGTTTCTGCTGCAACTGCTCATCAGTGTATTTTTATAAATACAAATTTAATATAACTTTTATTTTATACATTTCCAGTTTGATTATATATTACAATTATTTATGTAATTAAATAAACTTAATGAATGAACTTAATTTAATAATTTTTATTTATTATTATCATTTTATCACCTCAAAGTTCCTCTTCTAATTCCACAAGATTTTGGATGTTTGCAAGCTGAAACACCTACAAATCAAAGTTTAAATTGATATTGTTTTCATTTTTTTATATGTAAGGGAAAGATCATGAATTTTATTATTTTATTATGGCAAATTCAAAAATATGTTCAGTATAAACTATATTTTGTTAAAAAAAATCTAATTATTTTAAAAACTTATTCCGCAATTTAGAAAAAGTGGAAAATTAATTATTCACTGTCACTTTTATAACAAGTGATAAAAGGTTGGTTAATCTGCAAGTGACCAGATATAAACAGGTCCTATATGTGGGCTTGTTAGGACATGATCAGTGATATATGTTTTAGCTGCAACTGCTCATCTGTGTATTTTTATTCACACAACTGTTCAAAACTTTGATGACAGTAAGACTCCATATATATTTGATATGTATTCTAAATCATAGCTTTTTTGCTTGTGTTTTAAAATCTAATTTATTTATAACATGCAGCTGGAACATCAATGTATACTGAACTAAGAAAACTTAAACGCAAACAGAATTTTGTGTCAGGTTTATTTTTTTCAATGAAGACAATGTACATACAGCAAGTTTAACAATGAACATGAGCACAAACTGAGATTAAGTGTATATGTGAGGTGTTTGACTGTTATTGGTATTAATTGTACATCTTTAAAGTTATAAGAAATAACAACAATAATATGGTAGTTGGTTAAATAAGATAATTATATATATATATATATATATATATATATATATATATATATATATATATATATAAACCACATGCCACTGGCAAATCCACAAGGCCAATATGCACGCTTTTGCCCACTGCTCTGTCGTGTCAGGAGGACTGGAATGTGCTGGGTATGAATGAATCAGTGGGGGCTGATCTAGAAGCACGACTGCTGTGCTGTTTGGTTTTTCTCGTGAGCTTCCATGGACAACGTAACCTGCTATTATTATCAGCAGCAGCAGGAGGGAGGGAGTGCAGAAATAAGAGCCACAATCACACACTTGCTTTGCACCTCTCTCTTCATTCTCTGCATTTCTGTCTCTGCTAAGCTGTGAAGGTGTAGGTGTTGAGAGGTTTATTTTTGATTGGCGTGGTGGTATAATTATGTCTGGCATTCGCGTCATCTGGGAGAAGGACGTACGCATTCACGTTACTCCCACAGTGACTCACGAGGGAAACCAGAGCTGAAGAGTTCAGGGCATGAGGAAATATTCACATGTACGCAAATAGATATACAAGTCCTCGCACTGAAACGTGCATTTACACCCCGGCCATCATCAGGGGCATGGAGATTCTGGAGCCCATTAAGGTTCCGTAGGCCAGGGATTCCCTTTGTTATTATTAATATTTTAGTAGAAATTACAATTTATAAGAAACAAAGTGTTATTCTGTAATCAAGAAAGAATGGAAAAAGTAATTGCTTATTATCACTTTCACAACAAGTCATAAAAGGTTTGCTAATTTGGATTTTAATCTTAACCTGTGACAAATAATAATCCAGTACTGAATATGTGCTCAATTCAATGTTACAAGGATTTAATTATGTGATTTTAACACAATTTCAATTTTAAAACATACATTTTACAATTGTTACATTTTATTTATGAGTATTGTGTATTTTTTACATTTAAAATAAACAAGTGGCTTTGGTATTACAGCAGAAATATTTAACATGAGGGGACATACCATTTTTCATACCATTCACTCATGGTCTGATTCTGTACAACTAAACTGTAGCACCAGAAATGCTCTGGTTAAGAGGTGGGTGGATTCTGTATGGACTGAAAGCCTGAATGTATGTTATGCCGTAGATGTAAGATTTTCTAGATCAGTGAATACATATATTCTAGCCTGTGGGTGCTTAACCACTTTGCAGCGGGTGACACGAAGAGCACTATGAGAAGCGAGGAAAATCGGTGGTATAAAATCCTAGTTCCTCTGCAACACCGACAGGTTATAGAATCAAATTACACTTCTGGGGGGGTTTAATGGTTTGATATAACATTGATTTAGTCTTTCTCTTTCCTGTAAGGTCCCGTTGGTGGTTTACCCCTGCATGAAAAATGATTATACTTTGTGAAGAAATGTGAATGGTGATTGTCCATTCAAAACCAGCTATGATTCTGAAGTGTCATGGGTGAAATTTGCAAGCCCAAAGCACAGCTCTCTTAAATTAGCCAAAACCTACAATTTGACCTCTGAAAACAATGAGAAAGCATTTTGTGTTGACCTAAATAAAGTCATGTGTCACAGATGCAGTATATGCATGCAACAGGCCTAATAATGATTAAATAAAGCAGAACCAAGACAAACGTTGATTACCCAAAGCTAATGTCAAATTTCCTTAATCTTTTAATATATAAAAGAATAATGTACTAAGATCCAGTTTAGACCTGTTAAACTTGTTGCTGGCATATGCAATTACATTATCCCAAATATTTGAAAGAATGTCCAAAGAAATAAGCCATTTTAACTAGTGATACAAATCATGTCCTGTGTCTCCATGTTAATGAGATCATACACCATTGATTAATTCCTTAATCAATGGTGCATGACTTTATTAACATGAAAAAACAAGAAAAAATAAAGACACTTTATTATGTTGTGCATTTTATTAGACTGCACATAGCAGCGTTATAACAGAGCCTTGCAGTTTTCTTGCTCGTCTCTTATCGGCAATTGCCTTGCTTTCAGCCTTACTCTTCTTCATACCACCATGGTGATAAAGTTTTGAATACTTTAGCTCATCCATGAACATGATTTCGAGTCCCGTCGGATGTCATGAAGAACACAATTCCCATTATTTCACACTAAGTCATGGCGTCATCAAACTAGACTTTTGTTTGTTGTGAATACACACCCTTCAGCAGTGAAAATGACATATTTTGACTTTAAAACTTTCTTGTTAGTCTAAAAACAGCTTACATAGAAGCCAGTTTACCAAAACGACAGGTTGTAGAATGTGTGATATTCATTACACAATAGTGTGGCTAAACACTGTCTCTGCAAATGAGGATCAACACTTGCTTCTACATCACTGCCTATTGAGATTCCCGAATTCACGAATGTAATATTGAATAGGAAGAGGCACAATTTTATACTGGAATTTTAGAAAGATTGAAGCTAAAAGATGATGCAGTGCCAACTATATTATGCTTGCACCACTCAAGTATGAGTAACTGTTATTACATGGTCACTATTTCCTTACGTATCATTTGATATGTACAGAATATTAATGTCTTGGGTTTTTTCTTCTTTTTTTATCCCAGCAGTTTCTGTCTATAAGGATGCAGGATGTCATACTTACATGTAGTAGTTTTCATTGGTGAGAACAAATCTGTCCTTTTCAACTTTGACATTTTTAATTATGCAAAACTACAGGTTGCCATTTATTTCCAAGTCAACAATCCACCAAGGCTATTTAAACTTTGTGTTCCGATGAAGGTTGTCAAAACAAAACAGAAAATAACCAACTACTTCAAAGCTACTTCTAGATCTCAAGTATTTAGTAAATTTTTTGTGTAAGACTCATCAGATGTGTGCAGGCAAGGAAATGTGACCGAAACTGAAACTCACGTTTGCTCCTGTTGAAGCACAGATGCTTTCAGCTCCTCCAGATGACTGCGGTCTTCCTGGAGCTCCTTTCTCAGGGTTCCTTCTCTTTCTGCACTTCCTCTCATCTGCTCCAGCTCTTTCTCGACTTCCCGCAAACGCTCCTGCAGACGCTGGAACTCGTGCAGGATCAAATAACTCACACCACAATAACGACAGGCCTTCTCTGAATGATCCATCTGAAGACAAACATAAAGAAAAACACAGAATATAGATCACCAATATCAAATCTATCCATCTATCCATCTATCTATCTATCTATCTATCTATCTATCTATCTATCTATCTATCAATCTATCCATCTATCCATCCATCTATAACAGTCATCCTACAATAAAATCTATCTAATATACATTTCATCTATCTACCAATCTAATATTTTTTCTACTTAGCTACCTAACTATCAGCCATGTAACCATCCTTCGCTTCATACAAGCCTATCATTAATCCATCTATCCATTTACTTACCCATTGACCTATCTATATATCTATCTACACATACATTATCTATCTTTCATCTATTTAACCTTTTAATAATCTCCCTACACACCTACCATTAATTCATCTTACTTTCACATTCTCCCCACTAGACATATGCCGATGTCCACTAATTCAATATATCATGATAATGAGCATACATATTGTTTTTGTGGGCACTTCAAAATACCCTTAATAATTATGTGTCATTTAAAATTTTAGAAAGCCTTTAAAGAATATTCAGATTTGGCAGTGGTGTTCATCACCATTAAACCATTAAACTGTTTATGTTCAAAACATAAAGATTTTCACTTTAATTCAGTTGACAGCATGCACGAGATATTAAAATTCTCTGAATATTTATAAGGCTATTATAAGGTCTATCTATCTATCTATCTATCTATCTATCTATCTATCTATCTATCTATCTA
>CAIGQW010052771.1:2424547-2444135 GCA_903798125.1 Danio choprae | reverse complement strand
CTACCCAATTCACCTATACCGCATGTCTTTGGACTTGTGGGGGAAACCGGAGCACCCGGAGGAAACCCACGCAAACACAGGGAGAACATGCAAAGTCCACACAGAAACATCAACTGACCCAGCCGAGGCTCGAACCAGCGACCTTCTTGCTGTGAGGCGAACGTGCTACCCACTGCGCCACTGTGACTTTATTATCTATCTATCTATATATTATAGATAGATAGATAATAAAATGAAATACACAATAAACATTTAAACACATAATAAACTCATAAATAAATTTAACTATAAAAGTATTTAAAGCAAATATATGCACCTACATTAAACATTTGTGAAAGTTGTCCTTATAGTCTGTTACAATGTTGAAATAATGTCAATCAAATCAGCCTGTTACTGCTGTTATTTCAGTGTATAAAAATCTGCTTCTGTTTTATTTACTTTAAACTATTCAACCCCAAAGCTAACTTGTTACTATATAAAACTGATTATATATAATTTTATAATACAACGTGGAAAACATACACAGAGTGCTTTATAGCCAGTCAAATGATTAAGTTTCAAGTTTATGCCAAATAAAGACTTTTATGTCAGTATTCTCTGTAAGTATTTTCAAGAAAGTATATAAGGTACATTTTTAAAGTGTAGCCTGAAAGTATACTCTCTTATTTAATTTTTTTTACTTTAAGTATACTAAAAGCACACCTAACAAAAGTGTATTAAAAGAGGTCCTGTTGGATTCATTATTTCATGTTGTTTATGACAAATTCTGGCCCTACCATCTGAAGGTCACAGCAGAAATTAAGACTCATCTGAATAGACAACCTTTTTCTCATCTTCTTTAATCCAAAGTTAGTGAGTCTGTGTGAACTGTAGCATCAGTTTCCTGTTCTTAGGAGTGGCAACAATGTGGTTTTCTGCTGCTGTTGTTCGTTTGCTTTAAGATTTGATGGCTTGTCTTTTCATATATCCTCTTTTGCAGACCTCACTTGTGACTATTTAAGTGCCTTTCTATCAGCTGACCCAGTCTAGCTATTCTCTTCTGACCCTTTTGACATCAACTTGGCATTTTTGACCAACAGAACTTACACTCACTGGATGTTTTCTTGTTTTTAGACCGTTCTCAAAAATGGTTGTTTGTGAAAATCCCAGTAGTTCAGTAGTTTTGAAATATTTATCTGTTTGATTTGAACTTCAGAAAATCATCTAGACCATGCATGACCAAATGCCTAAATGTGTTGCTTCTATTTGATTGACCAACGCAATCTCACAGCACTTCATAAAGTTTTTTGATTTAGCGGGTAATTTGTATTCGTTTGTGTACGATCTCATTGATAGTGATGTACTCTTCCCCCAATGAATGCTAGGAGTGGGGTTTGGGGGCAAGCCTCCTTTTAAAAATCTTACGTTTCATTCAAATTAAATTGTTCTGACAATATGTGAAATAGTTACATTTCCTAGTAAGATCTGCACTATAAAATAAAAAGTTAATTAAGCGTTTTCCATTTATTTGCGGTTGTGAATAGCATTATGTGACCTTGATCTCTGCTCTGTCAACTTTAGATGTTAAAAATGTAACTCCACAGTTTAACAAAGTGACTTTTATTGACATTTTAGTAGTTTGAAATAACATAATGTATACGAAATAATATATAGAGAAATACGTCTGTTAAATAACCGAAAATGTACTGAAAGTTTATTACAAGGTTTTTGTACCATAACATACAACACCAACTCAGACAATATATCACTTTAAACTATTAAAAATGTTAACAAAATACACTTTTTTAAACTTTTCTAGGTTAAAAGTTTGAAGAAAGATCAAGGTCCCATAATGAAATTCAACAGCATAAATTAACAGGGTTAAAAACTAAAAACATGAATCACAAAATAGATTTGATTAATAATAATAGCATTATAATTGTGAATGAACTGAACAAGGTTCATAAGTTCCTGCTTTTAAAACTCCAAAACACATCCCTAGCTGACACCCATAATAACTCATCCATTTCAGAGATTGACCCCGGACACAACACACATCAGAGCTGTATCATGCTGAGTGGTGTAATTAAAAAAGATTAAAGAACAGGTCTGGACTCAACATGGTGACCCTAGATAAACTTTAATGCAGGACGTCCAAGAACAGATTAAAATTTCATTGTTAATCATCGACAGAGTGTGTCTGGAGAAGATAAACAAATGAAAGATCTAAGCAACAGGGTTTTCCTGTCTAAATCTAGCCATATCTAACCTCCTGACCCCTATATAATCATTCATTTCCAATGACATCTAACAGACAGCCTTAAACGGCAATTTAACTCACCGTCATTAACCTCACACCATTCGAAATCCTACAGGATCCTGTTTCACAGTTTAAAAATTCACTGTAGAGTTGTGAACCCATGGGTCTTATTTGCATATTAATGAGGTTTGTAACGTTGACTAAATGCATGCAAATTTGGATAGGCATGCAACTGAAATAAACACTACCCTATATAAAATGTGTTGCTGCCTTAATTTGTTTAAAATGTGTTGTTAACTTATATCAATTAAACTGACTTTACACAAGTAAAAATTTGTATAACATAAAAGGTAAAACTAAAACATGTTTAACTAAAATAAGTTAAAGTAACATAAAACATGTTGTCTTAATATTTTACAGTGTATTATGATTAGGAAAAAAAACTCACAATAACAATTAGGACAACAATGTTTCTTAGGGCATACTCTCACTAGGCAAGGTTGCCTTGAACCGTGCCGAAGCGCGCTTGTCCCCCCTCCCCCTCGGCCTGCACTCACACTGCATTTTTTACCTTCCGAGCCGGAGCACGCTTACATCATCGATGATGCGACTGTTCAGTTTAACAGGAAGAGAAGTGCTTTCCCTCAGCACAGTGGACATTGCTTTAGTTATATCGTTTTGTATTATTTTAGTAATTTGGGATGCAGTGACACGCAGTCAAATATTTTGTGGAACAGATCCACCACTTTTGACGCTTATAAATGATCATAAAAGTCCTCATGCTTCAGGTATTAGGAGGTTTGCTGAAGGTGGGAGCTGACATGCAGCGAGGGGTTTGCGTCTTTAATAAACTATGACAGTTGGTGTTCATTGAAAAGTAAGAATGATTAATAAATCCATATAAAACAGTCCCTTAAGAGTGACATCGGGTCTTCAGTTTCGGGCGTTGCATTCACACTACAAGCATACCGTGCCAAAGCCCAACCGAACCACTCTCTGGCACACCTCTTCCAACCAGGCCATTCGGAGCACTCACACTTGTCAAAGGAACCGGGAAACGCACCCGGGCACGGTTCGAATAGGCTAGTGTGAGTAGGCCCTTATAATGTCTAATTTAGGCAACATACATATATTTATGTAGTAAAGTCGAGTAAAGGAGGTCGAGCCTTCTTATTTATGGCTCCTAAACTCTGGAATAGCCTTCCTGATAATGTCCGAGGCTCAGACACACTCTCTCAATTTAAAACTAGATTAAAGACTTATCTTTTTAGTAAAGCATACACTCAATGTGTCGCATAACGGTATGGTGTATTAGTGTACTACTGTCTTAATACACCAGCCATTGTGTTAGAAACTCTCATATGCTTTACATATTTGTTATATAGCTGCCATTTTCCATCTATAACAATCACTTTTCTTTCTGGTTTAAATACACTATGAACAGCAGCTACGCTAAATATTTTCTTTATTTTCTATTTCCACCTGGGGATACTCATCCCGAGGTCCCTACAGATTTGCAGCGCCATCGATGCGATCCTAGACCTGTGAAGAGATTATCCGAAGGTACCCTGGACCAGGCCGTATCCCGAGCTGATACCGTGGTGGCCATGGAGTAATGGAGTGCATGAGACTGATTCCTGAAGGCTACAGTGACGAACGAGTCTACCTTTGATCCTGTGGGCCAGCCTTACCTCCCGCTGGTGCCCTACCCTCACCTGCAACTTACACGATGGATGTCCAGCTTCTCCAGCCGGCGCCTAGACTGCAGCTCCACATAGGAAGCTTGGCCAGAAGAAAATGACCGTGCCTAACATAGCCTGGTTTCTCTCGAGGTTTTTTTTCCTTCACTTCATCAACTGGTGAAGTTTTTTCCTCGCTACTGTTGCCACTGGCCTGCTCGGATCGGGACTTGTGGAGCTGCGCTTCGGTGGATTTGCTCTTCAGTGTTTGAACTTTCAGCAGTAAACTTAAGCCACACTGAACTGAACTAAACTCTAAAACCTGGACTTTACTTGAACTTGTTAAGCTGCTTTGACACAATCTATATTGTAAAAAGCGCTATATAAATAAACTTGAATTGAATTGAATTTAATTTAATTGAATTTATCACAGAAAAAGCTAAAAGAGCAATTCCAGTGTTATGGATGTGACATTTGCAGTAAAAACTTGAAATATAAATTCAAAGAGAATATACAGTATATGTTTACAGTAAATTGAAACATCATATTTTCCTAAACAACTAACCACAGAGTTAAGAGATTAGAAAAATATCAATCTGTAAACATGTTTTATATTTTAAATGAGGGAAATAAAGGTGTTATGAATGTGACAAAAAGTACGCAGGTTTAAAGAATACAACATACTTTGTGAAAATTCTGTCAATTAAACTGCACAACCCAAAAGAAATTCTAATACTAGTCAAAAGGATAAGAGTTGGCTCTTTATAGAACAAAAATAGCCATTTTATTTGACATTTGTGCATTTACGAGAAAAAAAGCTTCGTTATGGCTGTGACAGAGGTGAAATTGACACTTGTGTGACTTTGCTAAATCAAATAAAATAGTTTTAATACATTAGCAAAGAAATTTTGAGTAATTTTGCCATTTATAAAGGATTTAGCTATTTTGATGATTATTTTTTTTATGGTAAGGTTGACATTGACATGGAATTGCTCAAGAGCTAACATTGTTTTTTAAACATTGCTACCCCCCAGGATTAAAATGGCCCAAAAACACAATAATTCTAGTATCTCGTTCAGTCACGGCAGTTAATTTTCTGGTTGTTAAAAAGAAGTCAAGCTAAACAATTTAACAATCCCGTTTAAGTAACCCCGTTCAGTCATTACTATAATTATCTCATTTTCTAAAATCTCTTCACTAATTATCTAAAGCAGATTATCAATCCACAATTGAACCCTGCCCCCGTTTCCCATTCATCCGGATTTTAAAAGACCTCCAAGATGGACCTGCTGTTTTCTTCCTCTCCTTCAACTGTAACTGTTTTAGTAGCCTATTCTCCAGCTGGTCCTCCCAAATCTGATCTGTATCAGCACCTCTCCGTTAGGTTATCTCCACCAGACCACCCTCTGAGGTAGGCGGGAATGGGGAAGAACAGAAAAGAAAGAGATTCCTCTGTGAGAAGGCAAACACTCTAAGCAACAATAGGTCCTTCTTTGGAATAGCTATTGTGTGGATGTTTACTACTAAGCTCTGCGAGAGACTGCTGGGAAAGATTGTTGTGGAAAGAAACTAATCAAGCATTTAAATAGGCGAAAGGGGAAATTAAATGGATTGATTGAAGCTGACAGTAAGGAAGTAGGTAGTGTGTGTCTGATTGGAATCTTCTCAGTTAAATGTGACATAAATGTGTGCTTAATGACAAGGCAGGTTTCAGTTTTTGTTTCAGAGTATTGCACATAACTAGTCATATCGGTACATTTGATTCATCGCGAATACCCTTTAACAAAGACAGCTAATGATATTTAAGACAGCTAATGAGTGTTTCTGTGGAACAGGTTTACCCTTCTGAACTTTAAAGAGTTTGACAGAAAAGCATATAACAGAATATACGTTTTTCACTTTTTTTATTCTTTGTAATTTGAGATTGAGTCTTTTAATTTAAGATATGGCTCATTCCAGTCACATTCAAGAATACTTAAATCCTGTTTCATGTGGAAGCTATTAAGGGAACACTCCACTTTATTCATTCATTCAATTTCATTTCGGCTTAGTCCCTTTATTAATCTGGGGTCGCCACAGCGGAATGAACCACCAACTTATCCAGCATATGTTTTACGCAGCGGATGCCCTTCCAGCTGCAACCCATCTCTGGGAAACATCCATACACACCCCTTCACACTCATACACTACGGACAATTTAGCTTACCCAATTCACCTGTACCGCATGTCTTTGGACTTGTGGGGGAAACCGGAGCACCCGGAGGAAACCCACGCCAACACGGGGAGAACATGCAAACTCCACACAGAAACGCCAACTGACCCAGCCGAGGCTCGAACCAGCAACCTTCTTGCTGTGAGGCGAACGTGCCTTCCACTGCGCCACCGTGAGGCAGACTCCACTTTATTTATTTATTTATTTATTTATTTATTTTACTCATCTTACAAGTCCCCTAGAGTTAAACAGTTGAGTTTCACCATTTTCAAATCCATCTGGGTCTGGCAATGACGCTTTGTAGCTTAGCATAAATCAGTGAATCGGATTAGACCATCAGCATCTTGCTCAAATAATCCAATAGTTTTGATCATTTTCCTATTTAAAGCTTAACTCTTAGTTACATCATGTGCTAAGACAGACAAAAAATGATAAGTAGCTATTTTCTTGATCAATATGTCAAGGAACTATCATTCCAGCGTAGCTTTGTTGCCGTACGTTGGTCAAGCTTTAAATAGTAAAATTATCAAAACTTTTGAGCAAGTTGCTAATGGTCTATTCCAATTCACTGATTTATGCTAAGCTAAGCTAAAATTGCTCCCGGAGATCGGCTGAATGGATTAAAAAATGATAAAACTGTTTAACTCGTGGGGGCCTCACGGTGGCGCAGTGGATAGCACGTTCGCCTCACAGCAAGAAGGTCGCTGGTTCGAGCCTCGGCTGGGTCAGTTGGCGTTTCTGTGTGGAGTTTGCATGTTCTCCCCGTGTTGGCGTGGGTTTCCTCCGGGTGCCCCACAAGTCCAAAGACATGCGCTATAGGTGAATTGGGTAAGCTAAATTGTCCGTAGTGTATGAGTGGAATGGGTGTGTATGGATGTTTCCCAGTGATGGGTTGCAGCTGGAAGGGCATCCGCTGCGTAAAACATATGCTGGATAAGTTGGCGGTTCATTCCGCTGTGGCGACCCCAGATTAATAAAGGGACTAAGCCGAAATGAAAATGAATGAATGAATGAATGATGTTTAACTCGTTGGCGACTTGTAAAATGAGCTATTTTCCAAAAAAAGTGGAGTGCTCCTTTAGCTAAAAGCTTTATGTCACAATGTGAAATCTAACATAACATCTTTTATGCTTGTTTTTTGTTTTTTTACTCTGAGAAGGAATGAAGCTTTCATGTGGTATTGCATGTGGCCCATGAGGCGGTTAAGTTGTTTTTGTTGATTTTGATTAGGTTGTTGTCGGGCATGGTTGAATCTCAACTCAACTCAACAGTTTCTAATTAGAAACGGGTTTCAAGCCACTTCACATGAACATTAAACACTGAATAAATCATGTCTGGTCAATGACATCATCTGCCTTCATCACTCAAATGAAAACAAAAAATATGTAACGACAAATAAAAAAGAATATCCTTAATATGTCTGTGCAACCCATTTATTTTACTCCATAAACTTTTGAGAAAGTGGCAGTGTCACAAAGTTCTGAAATAAACCCATTGTTTAAGACACAACCCAGGATCCATAATTAAAGCACTGCTGGAAACACTGCTTGAGATTCCAGCCAGCAGCAGGAAAATGACAGCTCAGCGTAAGGACATAAATGTGAAGGGAATGTGAAGTTCTCAGTCTTTTCTTTCAAAGGCGAATCAGGAGAGGCTTCCTCTGCTGCGATTCAACATAAAGAAGCACTCAGTCCACTCATATAAAAGAGTACTTGCACATACACACGCGCGCACATACATGGCATTCCGGTGACGCAGGTAGTGTGAGACTATGTGCCCTCACTGTTGCCGTGACAACCTGCCCGGGCTTGTTCTGCGAGAGTGGAATGAGCAGCACTCTGATGTTGGATCAGTTGAGAGGAAGGAGCTGATGTTTGTTCTTTGTCACCTGTTACCTCTACACTGATCCCACTTTCGTGCCCCCGCACTCGGATGTCTCACATTTGCTGAGCAGGTGGCATATGGGACTTATTGCAGATGAATAACACAAATTAATATTTTTGTTCTCTTTTAATTGCAGTGTATGAATCTAATCTCTCAGCTAACTCCTCTGAGAGGAAAACCTCAGCAATAGTTTGGAAATATGATTATAGGATTTGAAGTTGTAACTTTGACATGATCCTCGGTGGTCCATGCCTGGTTTGGCCTTTATGGTCAAAAGTTCAAATTAAATTAAATTAAACATTCATTAGTTTAAATGGTTTTAATGGGTTTCAGTGGGGACAATTATTGTGTGTGTGGGTGTTTGTGTATGTGAAGGACATGAGAGTGACACTAAAAAGGTAATAAAAATACATATTTTGCCCTAGTAGTTGATGATTTGCATTATCACAGCCTGAATGATCACAAACAATAAAATAAACAATACCACATTTTTCATAAGGATGAACAGGGGTTAAAGGTGAAAGGTGTATTTCCAATGAAAACTGTTACCAGTGACTAAGACTCAGGAATGTTTGAAGGTGTTAAAGACTTGACTGAGAACCCTCAGGTTAAAGGAAGTTGCAGTTGTAAGCAACACCCAGAAAGGCAAACACTTGGCATGGCAGCATACAACTCAAGCCTAGAATCCAGCTGGCCTTTTTCAATGTTAGCTTATTATATCGGTATTCATACTGTAGGAAGTGGACATACAATCAATGTTTAAAAATACTTGACATCATTTAAGTGTATTGTGACTGTTTGTTCTTAATGCTTTTGTTTTATATTAGGTTTGCCTATATATGAAATTCTGTACAAAACTTAATCGTTAAAGGAGAAAGGTAACAAATATATGTCCAACATATATAAACACCTTCAAGATAGTTTGAAAGGATTCCAGGCAGCTCCCTCTGTTAGTTATAAAGTTGATAAAGGAGAGAATGTGCAAAGTTTTACCGTTACCTTTAGTCATTTAGCAGATGCTTTTATTCAAAGCAACTTACAATGAGGAAGGCACCAAGCAATACATTGTTGGAAAAATACAAACTAGAGGAAGGATAAAGATTTTTTAAAGCTAGGAACTCACTGACAAGATGTGTGCTTTTAAACATTGCCAGGGATTTAGCAGTCCGTATGGGACTGGGGAGATTGTTTCAATAGCAAGAAACAGTAAACAAAAATCTGTTAGCAAAGGGTGCCTACTTTAATATATATATTGCTTAATTCAAATTATAAAATCTTTTCATTTTATGAAATCTTTATGACACTGGTAGGTCAACAACATGACAGATGTACTTCTGAATTTCATTCTCACTACCCATATTTTTTATTGGCCGCAAAGTAAG
The DNA here is from genome assembly GCA_903798125.1 of Danio choprae. Classification (NCBI taxonomy): domain Eukaryota; kingdom Metazoa; phylum Chordata; class Actinopteri; order Cypriniformes; family Danionidae; genus Danio; species Danio choprae. The sequence continues at coordinate 2,434,739 of CAIGQW010052771.1, read as the reverse complement.
TTCAAAGGCAAATGTAGTGCCTTCTCATTATGCAATTTTGGATCCACTGTGTATTCTATGCGAGTTTGTAGAAAAAGTTAAATCTGGGATAGTCCTAAAGAGGGTGTAGCAACATTTTCAAATGATTTATTTTGAATTAGTAAACCTGTGATTAATTCTGCAAAGCTTAAACACTTTTTTTTTTGCACTCGTTCTTTTCTCAAATGTGCACTTCATACTCCTGTGAATAACACTGGTGGCATGTTTGTGAGCAGTGATTCCTGTGATAACCAGAAACTGATGCAACTGTCGACTCCACTCTGCAATTTTATCTGCAGAGATCATTTCCTTTACGAGAGATGCACCAAGTTCTTTTACCCTAATTCAGTTTCTCTCTGACCCTGCCCTCTCTGAGTTCATCTTTTTTCTTTCTCTTGGGCGATCTCTCTCTTTTTCTCGTGTGGTCACAGGCAGGAGGGATGAGTGTTATGCACATACTGCCGGGGCGTATGCATTCCTGCAGGGCTCAGCATCCTGTTGCTTTTGTCTCCACCTCCAGAACCAGTCTCAAGCTGTGCGGCACGTACACTGCCCCTGGCTTCATACCTCCCCCCTCTTTTTGTACCCTTCCTCTGGGCACCCAACTTATTTCAGAACCTCCCACTGCCTCAGTCAGGAAACGGTACCGAAGGCATGTCACAACCAACAGCTCTGCCAACCATAAACCAAATGTTCATAACGATGCATGGGAAGTAGGAGTTTTATATCTTTGCATTCAGCCTGCTTAGTTCTTCAGACAGAAGAGAACAAATAAAATAATAGGTCCGGTCTAAGATTAGTTTCACTTTCTCTGAATGCGTATGTGTATACTGAAGTTGTGATTAAATCCATCAGGTTCCTCACATTTGCACCACCTGTATACACTAGCAATGAGCCTCATTTATCCACCTCCTTCCTGTTCTCCATTCTTCCCTTGTCCTTGTCTTGCCTCTCCGCCTAATCCTCCAGATGGACATTTTCTGAGAAAACCGAACAAACTACAAGGAAACTGACATACAGTCTGGCAACAGTATCAGATAATTAACTTAAACATATCGTCAATGTTTTTTCGACAGCTAGTCTACTGAGTGTTCACATTACATGTATTTCACAACCTTTAAATTTACAATGTACTTGTCAGTAGGAAGCGTGCGTGAATGAGCTATCGTATATAAAGCAGGAAAATGGAAGCAAAGCTCTAGATTTAGAGGAACTTGATAACCTGTTGGCCTCTGCAAAGAGCCAATATATTTGTCAGTCCAATTCAGACTCCTATCAAATTTCTGCCCTGCAAGAGTGTATATTCCCAGATAGCCTTGGCTCTAACCTCCCTGCTCCATCCACCCACAGCCTGACCTACTCTAAAATCCAATTAGAGAAACAGACAATGACAGGTAGACAGCCCAAAGAAATGTGAAAGAATGGCTTGTTTGCTCGGTCAAACTGCCAAGCCCTTATAGAAATCCAGAATACCCTTGAAAAGAGATAAAACAGAGGAAAGAGGCAGTAGATAAAAGAAAATGAAATGGCAAGATGAATTAAAAATGTGCAAAGAAGAAAATCCAGGAGAAAAATCCTGAGCTTGACCATGAGTGGGAAACTAGCTGTTAAAGCCCCATTCTTCAGGGCAGAAAGCAGAGGTCATGTGGAGCAGGGCTGCTTTTAAGGTCACACTAAGTTCAGGGCACAATCTCCTTCCCATATTTGGTCCACCCCTGTTGCTCTTAAGGGCTTATGGCAGAAATTTAAAATGATGAAAAAAGTGAGCTGGAATGTTCATTGGTTGCAGCTGGGCGTCATTGGAGCAATATGGAACTGGGTTGAGCAGGAAGTACGGGGATTCAAGCATCATAGAGCTCTTTCTGGTTCTCCCTGAGCCTAACCCTCCTCTAAGACGCAAACAAGAAGTCAAATATTTGAAATCAACATAAGAAAGGAATATCTGAAATCACGCACATTATTTGCCCGTCTCTTCCAGACACACCTTGAACAAATATCTCTCTTACTGACACAAAATTTACAATCATTTCGAATTCATTTGGTTACTATGTGTTATAATTTTTGGGAGTGCAAGTATTTCATGCCATCCAGTGAATGTTTGACAATTGGTCATTAGCTCAAGGACTAACATCATTGATTGAAGCTCTCTAAGGCTTTTAGGAACACAAGATAAGCCTCAGGGGTGAAAGGTCAGGGGGAAACGAGCAGAAAGTGAATGAGTATCAAGGAGAAAGGAAGAGTATCAGAACTGATTGATTTTCAGGGTCACATCCCTTACTTTGTAATAATTAGCCATGTTAATGCTCATTTTGGAGTATCACATTAAAAATGCTTAATGGAAACACCAATTGACACATATATTTTGAAACTTGGGACAGCATTAATGCACAAACCAGCAGACTGACCACACTGCTCATCATCTGAAATTTTGTTTTTGTCATCCTAAAATCCTCTTAAGCAAAGTCCATCATCAAACTGGATTACTATTATTACCTCCTAGAACTGTCTTGAGTGGCTGCGATGAGAGGTCTCGTGCCTTCAAAAGCCACCGCACGTTCATTGTGTATTGTCTTCTGAAGCACAAGTCATTTTTAATAAAAGAAAAAAGGTCCACAGTGGCCTCTCCTAATGCAGCAAATTCCATTTTTCTTTTTCATATTTGGAGCCAGTCAGTTTATCAAGAAGTGATGGTTTTGATCTCTTTGACTTGTTAAATGGAAACGGTGTATTATCTACAAATGTTTTATGTGATATTCCAGTTTTGCACATAAATCTAATTCTCATCTTTGGATTAAAACAAAGCTATTGAGTTCCCTTGTTGGGAGACCCCTTGTGTTTTCTTTGTTGACTGCCCCTTGCCTTGCCCCAAACCTCGGCTGTTCCACCCCCCAGGACACAAAACGATAGTGGCTACATGCCAATGATTATTCCACAATGGCTGTCAGTCAGACAAAAAAACACCTGGCTTTTGTGTGGGTTTCAGAGCTGTTTGTAAAGTAAACTGATGACACTTTATATTTGCTTAAAGTCCTGGACATCTGTCAGGCCCTATCCCACTCTGTCACTCAACCTTAATCACTCAGATCATTCATATTGCAAATAAGTTATCATGACACAATGACAAAGATGTAATTCAGACTGAGAAATGAAAATAAAGATTGAGTGTTGGAAAAGCGGTTGGGTGGCGTGCTATCAGGCATATTGGTAGCAACTTCGAGAGACCTGTTGTTTCCTAAAGTGGCCGGCTCCAGGGTGGGGAGGGTGTTCCCTTGCTGCCTTTCTCTTTCTGGTACTCTGGGATTCATTAAATATGGAGCTTAGGAACCCAGAGTACTCTGGAGAGAAATGGCAAGAGAGAGAACTGTGTTGGTTAACACTGCCAGAGAATGAGAGAAAGATTCAGAGAACAGGCTTAAAGAGTAATAAAAAGGGAACACTCGGGTTGGTCAATATGAGTGAACCATTCTGTAATCCCTCTCATGAAATGTAAGCATTTTAGTAGTGTTTGGCTTAGTCCCTTTCACTTCCCTGATGAAAAGACCAGCTTAGCCCAGCACTGACTTCTTTCTCTGAATGTCATGTGCTTCAGTGCTATGTTGTTGACTCTAGATACATCCAGATAAAGGAACAGTCAATTGTTGAACAGCCACTAGGTATCATTAAAAAGGTCAGAAGCGAACAGAATCAGAGATTCAATTTTATGAAATGTTTAAACCATATGTTCGAATTACGAAACTTTACCTGCAAGCAATGCAAGTGAGGTCATGTAAACAAACACCAACTTCACACATGTCAGATTCTTTTTAAAATGTTTTTATTTACTTGTTACATTGACTAACATAAATAAACAATTTATTTATGAACAAAAGGCACACATGTCAAATATAAACAAGGAGAAGGTATTTACAACTTCAACAAATAGCAAGTATGGAACGTGAATGGCAGCAATGGAAATCATGAGTCTATTGGGGGAAAAAAAGAATAAGAGTTTGAAGCTGCAACAGCAGCCTCGAGTCTGAGTGGCAAGTAATTGACAGGCCTTTTATTAATGCAGGTTCCAGTCCGTAATCAGCCATGGAAGCCACAGCAGTGACACTCATCCACACACATGATTCACACACTAAAAACGCCACCCATACATGCGAACACATACACACAATCCCCATTTTTATAAACGGGGCTATAAGAAGACGGGCACTGAAAGGTCACACAGAAACCCTCACGTAGGACTGAGGTTGGGAACCGTTTCAGAACGTATCCCCTATGGTCCATGAGTTCCATTCAGAGTGCTGGCACACAGCCACTCCCGTCTCTTTTCCAACTGGCCGAATATGCGCACAGCTCTTGTGTGCAAGTCTCCAGAGGTGCAGCACTTTTCAGATAGCCACTGTATTGCCTACCTCTTCATACTGAACGATGAAGTACGGATAACTCTGATCATCATTGAAGATGACAAAGATCTGTGGGTCCATCCAGTTGTCCACGCAGGAGTCAAACAGGTCGCTTGAGGCATCTCTTGGATTCAGGGGAGGTGGTCGACGCATGGAAGGGTTACCCACTGTGAACCTGCCTGTCAAGACTTTGGCGAGAAACATGTAGTGCACACCATTAGGCGAGCGCTTGGAGAAGTTGTGGGAATACACAGCCTTGCGTGCAAAGTAGCTGCCTTGGCCGAACATGGTGGCGTGCTTGCCGCACACACGGGGGTCGAAGTTGTGCTTGCAGATGCCCTCCACTACATCCTGTGATGTGCCATGGAACAGGTGACGTTCGTTCAGCATGCGGTCCATATCTGTCATGCGCCGTGACATGTACTCCTTCTTTCTATAAAGAGAAGGAGAAACAGACGTTTCAATTACACATCGTTATCAAAAGGCAAACAAATTAAAGCAGTAAGCATCAGACAAAAGCAAGAGAGAACAAACGTTGTGTAAACAACCAGGATTCAAACCAGTTGGCCTGTAACTTTACGAACTGAAGCATAATACATCATTTTCATTGAATTCTAAAAACAATCATTTGCTGCTAGTAGATGAAGGATTCAAATTAAAAACATACAAAGCATATAAACTAAAGAAAACAACTGTCAAAAACGTCCAAAGATTAAAATGTAGCATCATAAGCTTCTACTTCACTACGCTTCAAAGCAAATTATCATACATTTTACAACACTACATTTCATGAAAACATCTTTTTATCATGAACTTGAGAAATAGTCACCTGCTCAGAGACATGATAACAGAGCTGATTATTTCCAGTTAACCTGTTTAATTCTTTCACAAACCACCAATCATGTTGCATCTGTTTTCAAGTCAATCACTCCTTAAATTCAAACAATCTGGTTAGAGAGAATCTAAAAGCCAACAAATCAGGGTTCATAGACATTTTTACTACAGTTACTGTTTTAAAAAAAACATAAATAAAGTTTCTGTTGTGTCAGAGCAATCCTTGTACAAAACCAAGAGCCCTCAGTCTGCCATCTGGTCAAAATTGAAACAGAGGAGTGAGAAGGTAGAGAAAGGGTGAGTGAAGAGATGAGGGACGAGAAGCTGAGTGAACCCAGTCAGCAAGAAGGCTCCATTAGCCCGAGTCTGTGCCTCTATTGTTATGTGCAAAGAGGGCATGAGGTCAACCTAGCTGAGAGAAACTCTGATAAGAAGGGCACTCACTGTGACGCCGCCTGCCCCTAAATGACCTCAAATGACCCCATTATCACTGACCGGGCCCAGGTTGCCACAATCATCCACTGACACGCTCATCTTGCCTGTGACTCCATATGCGTCATCCAAGTCATCACTCGTGTTGTTTCAGCTTCACCTTTCATCTCCTTTAAGCCTTTTAACTCAAGTCACTCTGCCTTCAATCTGTTTTGTTCTTGCTTTTACTGATGCAAACAAATCCTCTTTCATGCTTACCCAGTGACATTCTCTCTCTCTCTCTCTCTCTCTCTCTCTCTCTCTCTCGCTCATTGGCCAACACCCTGGAATACTCAGAGCTATTGTACAAAATATCTTCACCTGCACATGAATATGAACACACCAACCTTTATTCCTTCAGCTCTTAGCTTTCCCAGGCTACTATAATAAGGAAGAAATTACAGCTGGACTTGTCAAACTCTGAGAGGTTTATTGCGCCACACTTTTGAATTATATTATTGAGTTCTGGTTAAGGCATGTTGTACCACGTAGATGAGATACTAACACCTGTATATTCAGCTGTGCTCTCTGAGATATACGAGTTTCACTTTTACTTGCACCCTGAAACAGCAAAACAAAATATACAGATGTTTCATATATTCATCAGCCTATTCCTGCCAAAGACTTTTCTTGGCTGAAATAAATTAAAATAATTGTTTTCAATGTTTTACAGAACTAGATTTTTTTGTGTGTGTGTGTGTGTGTGTGTGTGTCAAAAATCATGGGAATATTACATTTAATTGTAGTCCATTGTTGTGTTGTTTTGAAATAAAAATGTCAGTAGTCGGTATCACTTTCAGAAATGGTTCTCTGTAACAATTAGAACTTTTAAACCACCAAACAGTGGTAAGATTTTACAATAAGGTTTGTAAATGTGACATGAGCAAACAGCGAACAACACACATATTATAGTACTTATTCATCTATGCTAATGTTAGTTAACTCACAGTGCATTCATGTTAACAAGCATAATTTAGATTTAAATAATGCATTAGTAAATGTTGAACTATGATTAATAAATGCTGTACAAGTATTGTAAGTAAATACATTAACTAATGTCAATAATTAATGGAACATTATTGTAAAGTATGACTGAATTCATTAACAGCTCTAGACTTTCTACATTAAAATATGTGGCCCTGGACCACAAAACCAGCCACAAATGTCGATTTTCTGGAGATTTATACATAATCTGTATGGCGAATAAATAATATTTCCATTGATGTTTGGTTGGTTGGGACAGGATAATCTTGATATTTATATGTATTTAATATCCTTTACCCTTTAAAGTGGATCAAATCAAGATCTTAGCAATACTAATCAAAAATTACTAAATATATTCACTGAACATGATCTTTACTGCATATTCTAATGTTTTTGGCATAAAAGAAAGATCTACACTTTTGCCCCATACAATGCATTTTGTGACTGTGGCCAAAATTATACTCCTCATCCAACATAAGATCCAGGGTCACAAATGTAGGGTCATTATTGGTATTATTAAGATTGAACATACCCAATCTGTCACACCAGATTATTATATGTACAAACATGTCTACTGTTCATTCAGAGACAGCAATCACTCCAACTGTGCATTTCTAGACACATGGAAATATGCAAGGCTGGCTTAGCTAATCAGTCGCATGCTTAAGATAGCATTAAAGAGACTTGCACGCACAACATACCTCATGAGTCAGCAGCAACTCTTTCTCCCTGACTCATCCCTTTTCTGCGACCTATCATACCCACCCGAGTGGGACGAAACCTTATTTCCATGACAGTGTCTTATTAAAATATGCCAAGGCCTCAGCACTAGCACCATGTCCTCTCTCTCACTCAGTCACTCACTCTCTTCCTCTTTGTGTTCTACATTTCACACGCTAAGAAGTTCACCTCACAAACCTACCACAAAAACACATCTGTTTCCAACCAACCAAAAGCTTAAGTTAGTAAGAGCTGTTAGCGTGGTTGACACCTAGCAGCATTAGCACAAACATCAAAGCCTCTGAGTTTTGATCAAGGGTGCGGCTACATATTCACTTTTCAGACGTTTATGAAACAAAGATCTGTCCAGATAACCTTTTATTGTCTTTCTTCAACCAGTTCATTATGTCAGTGTTTACCAAACGCCGCTTTGGCCCCATAAAAATAGTCTAAACATCTTTTAACAGCACAAAAGATCTAGACATTGTTTGAGAATCTACTAACACACCTTTTGTACTTTTCCCAGAGGAAGGGGTTTTGGACGCGGAGGATCTTCAGGATGCGAAACTTGGTCTCAGATACGGTCTTGTGGAAGAGACTGTAGACGGTCCGGTAGCTGCGGTCGTCCCGCGAGACAGGCACCCGCAGGAAGTCCTGACAGTTGTTCATGGGTAACCAAGTCTCAGGATACATTTTGGAGGGAGTGCTTGATGTAGGAGAGAGAGGCTGGTTCCCAGAACTATCCATGGAGGAGAGAAATGCTGAGGAAAGGCCACCGAGAGTCCTAAAAAAATAGAAGTAAACCTTGTCATTAGGAGATTAAATGATGAAATGCTTAGAAACGGATGAACAAAAACAACGAATGCATTCATGCTCATTATGGCAGACATTTTATTGTCATTTTGTGAAAGCTCGCTCATTTCTACCAAGACAGGGGTACTTTAGTTCAGCTACTGCCACAGAGTGAAATAGTGATAGTCCAACAAGTGATATACTGTGAGAAAGTTCAATTTTATCTATTTATGAGAGCTTAGAGGTCATGGTTAAATGGGGGTCAGGGTTCAATCCTGCTGATTTTATTTTAGTAGGTAAACCTTATACCTCAACTCAGGGTGACTACCTCATGAGTTATCCTTTAAAGCAACACTCCACTTTTTTGCAAATGGACTCATTTTACAAGTCCCCTAATGTTAAACAACGACCTACTCATAATCAACAAAAACAACTTAATTGCTTCATATGGTCACATGCAATACCACATAAAAGCTTAATTACTTTTTAGAGTAAAAAATTATGTGGGATTTTATATTGTGACAAAGTTTTTACTTTTTTTGAAAATAGGCTCATTTTACGAATTGTTTAGTTTTACCATTTTTATATTTATTCTGCTGATTTCCGTGTATGGCAGGAACAATTTTATCATAGCTTGGCATAAATCACTGAATAAGATTAGCATCTCTTCTGTACTTATACTGTGTACTAAGACCGATAGAAAATTAAATGTTGCTATTTTCTATTTGAAATATACTCTCATTCTAGCATAATAATCAAGAAACTTTACAGCCTTACCTTGGCTGTAGCAGGTACAATGATATAACACAGCACTGTTACCTAGCTGAGGGCTATTTTCAGGTACTGCTTGATATCATTGCGCATGCTGCAGCTATGGTATGGCAGCAAAGCATCCGCCAGACCCTGAGATCAGTTGAATGGATCAAAAGTAATGGTTAAACTAAACTGTTTAACTCTAGGGGACTTGTAAAATAAGCCTATTTCCAAAAAAGCAGAGTGCTCCTTTAACTTTTATCATGGGCTACTGTCCTCTCTAGACTTGACTGCCAGTGTGAACAGCAGGAATTCACTTACTATATATTTTTGAGAGGCACTGTGGAATAGTGAATGAAAAGAAATGAAGGCAATCATTTTGGAGAGATAAGCAAACACTTTTGGGAAGGCTAATGCTAAGGTTCTGTTTGTTAAGAGCGTCTGTGTGTGAATGAGCGGGCGATTTATGTTGCTTGCTGAGCATTAACTCAGTTGGTGCAAGCAGCGGTTCAGCCAAATTGTCAATCGCACTAATGAGTTCCACCCCTGTGCTCAGGACAATGTGTTCCTGACGCTGCAGGACTCTTTAGATGGGTGGACTGGCTTTGCATTGGCCTGTACCTGACAACGGGAGCAGATTGATGGGAATAAGATCACAATAAGATGTAAACATTAGGCAAACAAAAAAAATATTTCAAGAGTTCAATTTATTTTCATGAAACAGTCTTTCTTGCTAAATATTATTATATTTACACTACAACATTTCCAAGCATTAATTTTTTTTTTTTTTTTATAAATCAATAAATTATGTTTAAAAGTTTGGGGTTTGTAAGATTTTGGTTTTAAAAACAACATCTCATGTTTTTAATTAAAAAACTGTAGATAATAATATTATGAATATCATTACAATTTTAAATAACTGTAATCTATTTGCAAAGCTGACATTTTAGCAGCAGGCCTCAAGTGCCATATGAATCCCCAGAAATAATTATAATATGCTGATTCTGTGCTTAAGAAAAATGTATTCTTATTATCAATGTTTTGTGGATTTTGATGAATTGAAATTTTAAAGGTACATCGTTTAATTGAAGAGTAACTTTCCTTTCTGAATTTCTAACTTTAAAACTGTAGTATATATCTGAATAAATAAATAAATATATATATATATAAATAAATATATAAATATATATATATATATATATATATATATATATATATATATATATATA
>CAIGQW010052771.1:2375213-2390763 GCA_903798125.1 Danio choprae | reverse complement strand
ATAGATAGATAGATAGATAGATAGATAGATAGATAGATAGATAGATAATTGATTAAGGGCTGAAAGAAAACTCTGCTGCTCTGGTTGATTTCAAGTCATTACACCAGAAACGAAAAGACCATTAAAGTTACAGAAAAGGTCCATTAAAGTGATTTTGTGTCCCTGTTTACACTTGGTATTATAGATGCAGTTTTGTTGATCTGATCACAAGTGTACAATGCTAAGTAGGTGCAAACGGGGTGTGAAATGTTTTGAGCTAGTCCACCTTTGACCACTTCCAGAGGAGGTTGAAAACGTATTAGGTTGGATTGCTCTAACAGTGCAAGCACACATGTGGTTAAATCCATTGAAACAACCACCAAACACTGCCTTTTCTCCACCTATTGAGCTCATTTATAAACTATCCTTGATAATCTTACAGATTTTGTATTGGAGGTGAAAAAAAATGTGAAAGTGTAAAAGTTAAATGATCTCTCAGCAGTCCTGATATGTTTTTTTTTCTTTTGGGAAAATTAAATTGGATTTTTGATTTTGAATATGGCTGTTTCAATTCTTCAAACATTTAGCAGATGTCATGCAGCACCAATTAAGTGTTTTTTTTTATTATTTTTATGAGATACATGTTTGTAAAAATTTTAATTCATGTGTAAAGTCTTATAGCCAGGTCACTGGTTTGAGTCCCTTTCTGTGTGGAGCTTAGATTTCCACAAAAGCCATGCGTAACAGGTGAACTGGATAAACAAACAAAAATAGAAAAAAAATGTCCTTAGTGTGTGTGAGAGAGTGAGGTGCTTTCACATCTGTGGTTCAGTTCATTTGGCCCAGACCAAGGGCAACAAATGATACATTGTAGCATTTTTCTGCAGTCTTTGTGCCCTTTTCACACCACACTAATTGCTTTGGTCCGAACCAGTTGAAAAGAACCAAAATGCAAAAATCCACATCACTCATTGGCCAGATGTTATTGAAGGTATTTCCTAAATTAACGTGCGGGAAAATGCCAATGGAACTCCTGCAAGTAAACAAACCAGCAGACACAAAATGTCGCTTTTTACTATGGAGGGACGACTGGAATGCATTAATGCATTGCAAACGGCGAAGCCACATCGCAAGCCACTTCAGAAAGAGGCGTTAATTAATTTAGCTAAACTGCCAAATCTTCCGGAAATATTACCAACAATCCATCAGGTAATGTTTTTCCCTCTCTCTGTCTCTGTTTAAAATTGTTGATAAAGCGCTGTCAACAAACATTTTTCCTCCACATTACATTATGCACAGCGCATCGGACTACGCCAGCTGCATTAGTCCAAATAGGCGCAGTACTTTTTGCGGTTGGGTCTGTTTTAGTTCGGATCATGTTCCCTGCTCCAGGGTTTGTTTGAAAGCGTATCGAGACCACCTCTTCAAGGAGGTCTCGGTACACTTTTTTGGTTCGCTTTTGGTGCGCACTCGAGTACGATTGCTACATTCACACCTGCCCAAACGAACCACACCAAGAGGGAAAACGAACTCTAGTGCATTTCAAACAAACTAAATAAGGCAGGTGTGAAAGCACCCTGACTGAGAGAGTGTTTGGGTGTTTCCCTGTCCTGGGGGTTGAATTAGTGCATTCTGAGGGCATCTGCCAGTAAAACCTATCATTTCACTGACGACCCCTGATAAAACATGGAATCAGTGTAAATGTGTGTGAATACTTGCTGGTATTGCTTTGGATAAAAGGAGTCTGGCAGATGTGTAAATGTAAATAATCTTATGAATGTTTGGAATGTTTGACATGAGTTGGCAAGAGAGAACAACAGGTGACGGCTTTCTTTTGAACATACGCACGAAACAGCATAATTTTAAGATATTGTCACATAAAGTAAAACACCGGCAAGCAGGAATGCTAAGTTTCTTTCTAATGTCATGTAATAGATGTAAATGTCATATTTTCTTTATCAAATAAAATTAAATAAAAACACTCATAAATACAGGTAGAAAAGTAGCCAACTGGAGCAGTACATTTTCTTAGCTTCAAAAATATACAACCCCAAATCAGAAAAAGTTGGGACAGTATGGAAAAGTTGTGATTTCCAAATTTACTTTGACTTGTATTTCATTGCAGACAGTATGAACACAAAATAGTTCATGTTTTATCAGGTCAGCTTCATTTTATCTATAAATATGCATCCTTTTTCTGTCATTCAGACCTGCAACACACTCCAAAAATGTTGGGACAGGAACAATTTAGGGATTTATAGTAATCAGGTAAATTAGTTAAATAATGATGTGATTTGAAACAGGTGATGTCAACAGCTCATTTTAATTATGATTTGATACGAAAGCAGCATCCAAGAAAGGTCTAGTACTTTAGAAGCAAAGATGGGCCAAGGATCGCCAGTTTGCCAACAAATACGTGAGAAAATCATTGAAATGTTTAAAAACAATGTTCCTCAAAGAAAGATAGGAAGACATTTAGATAATTCACCTTCAACAGTGCATTAAAAGATTCAAGGAATCTGGAGGAATTTCAGTGCATAAAGGACAACTGCGCAAGCCTACGATGAACAACCATGACCTCTGATCACGGCACTGCATCAAGAATGCTCAGGACTACTTTGGCAAACCTTTGTCAAGTACCACAATATGTAGTTACATCCATAAATGCCAGTTAAAACTGCACTGTGTCAAAACGAAGCCCTAAGTTAACAGTGTCCAGAAGGGTCGTCGACTTCTCTGGGCTCGGAGGCATCATGGACCATCACACAGTGGAAACGTGTACTGTGGTCAGATGAATCAGTATTTTAGGTATTTTCAGGAAGAAATGGACGCCTTGTGCTCCGCACCACAGAAGAAAAGGATCACCAAGACTGTTACAAGCAACAAGTCCAAAAGCAGGCTCTGTCATAGAATGGAGTTGTGTCAGTGCCCTAGGCAAAGGTAACTTGCACTTCTGGCACCATTAATGCTAAGTACATAGAGATTTTGGAGCACCATATGCTGCCTTCTTTTCCAGGGACACCCATGCATATTTCAACAAGACAATGCAAAACCACATTTGGCACACATTACAAAGTTCTGGCTGCGAAGGAAGAGGATACAGGTACTTTATTGGCCTGCCTGCAGTCCCGACCTGTCTCCAATAGAAAATGTGTGGCACATTTTGAAGCTTAAAATGTGACAACGAAGACCGTACTGTTGCCCACCTTAAGACTGTTTGCAAGAAGAATGACAAAATTACACCTGAAACACTTTGTCACTTGGTGTCTTCAGTCCCTAAACGTCTTTTAAGTGTTATGAAAAGGAATGGCAACATTGCAAAGTGGTAAATGCTTTACTGTTACTGTTTTTTTAAATGTGTTGCAAGAACCAAAATTAGAATATGTGTTTATTTAAAAAATCACGAGGAACACATTAAATAATGTTTGTTGTATTCTCTCCAAAGAAATACAAGTCAAAGTGAATTTAGAAATCACTTCTTTCTTTTTTAATTTGCATTTTCCATATTGTCCCAACTTTTTCTGATTTGGGGTTGTATAAATATGCAAATTTGATGGGTCCCACTTTATATAAAAGACCTTAACTAATATACTTACACTGAAATTAATCATTTGTATATAAACAATACATGTTTTACATTATTGATTAAATACCTGCATGTAAATACATCTGTCATTAATTTCTGTCATTTTTTTTTTAATTCCTTTCACCTCAATCCACCCTTAAACTCTAATCCTACCTGTATCCCACCTCAAGAGCACCAGAAGTGTTCTGCAATTGATTATGAACACAGTAAGTACATTATATTTATTTTTTGATGCAAGTACATAGTAGTTAAATGCAAGCACATAATAGTGGCCCTACAATTTTGTTACTTTTTGTAAGCAAACCAAACAGACTTTCTGCTCTCCTACTTGTTTGTTATAATTAGCATAGTTAAATAGTTGCTCATAACAAATCATCATCTTCTTTTTTTCCCTGCATGTTGTTAAATGTGGCGCTTATATAGCCTTTTTCAAATCCATTAGTGCGTTTTAAACACACCCAATATCTAAAAAAATAGAACAACAACAACAAAAGTATCTACTACTGACAAATTACAAAGAGCTTTGTCATCACCGCCATCCTTTTGCAACCTCGTAAAGCTTTCAGATCAAAGCACAGCTGTCACATGCGTTATTGGCTGCCATTGAACTGATCCACCTATTTTCCAGAAAGAGGTGCAAATGTGATCAAACCAGCTGCCATGACTAAACTGCCAGTCATACTGATGAAGTCAAAGAAACAAACTGATGATGTCTACGCCCATGTCATAACTGCCCTTTGTTGACCGGGGATTGGGGAAACCCAGGATAAACTTGCCTGAACTTTACCCTGACCACTGTGTTTCAGGTGCTTTCTGTTTTCTTTTACAATGCAGACGTTGTGCAATGTGATGAAGGCTCTTAGCTTGTTGTATAAGTTCGCTTTCATTCTCATTTCTTATTTTGTTCTGCATATTCCCACTAAGCTCACAGTTGTCAGACGGATGAATAAAGGTATCAACAGTGATGTCTCAGGCTAAAAAAAGGCAGTAATTTATAATATACAGTACTATACTGTGTTTTTTATACAATACGTTTAATGCTGTATATATTATACTATTTGTAACACTTTGTTAATGAATGCTATAGCACACTGTAGTATTAGTGAACTTTTAAACTGCACTAACTACTGTAGTATACGTAAATGAATGCTACTGTAAACTGTGGTGTATAGTATTCCCTATATTTGTAGAGAAATCAGTGTGTTGGGGCATTTGTTTATATGATATGATTGTTTTATTATCACAGGAACTATAGAATTACCACAAAACACTATAGTATTTACTATAGATTACTATAGTATTGTTTCATGTTGATTGGTGGCAGTGTTAGGTGTATGTATTTACGAAGTAACTTACTGTAATTACATTTTTTATACGTGGAAAAAGTAGATAACTGTTGAATATACAAATAAGTTGTGTTTCAACTGCAATGAAATACAAGTCAAAGTAAATTAGGAAATTGCTACTTTCTTTTTTTATTTGCATTTTCCTTACTGTGGGCAGCACAGTGGCGCAGTGGGTAGTGCTCTCGCCTCACAGCAAGAAGGTCGCTGGTTCGAGCCTCGGCTGGATCAGTTGGCATTTCTGTGTGGAGTTTGCATGTTCTCCCCGTGTTTGCGTGGGTTTCCTCCAGGTGCTCCGGTTTCCCCCACAAGTCCAAAGACATACGGTACAGGTGAATTGGGTGAGCTAAATTGTCCATAGTGTATGTGTGTGAATGGAAGTGTATGGGTGTTTCCCAGTGATAGGTTGCAGCTGGAAGGGCATCCGCTGCATAAAACATATGCTGGATAAGTTGGCGGTTCATTCCGCTGTGGTGACCCCAGATTAATAAAGGGACTAAGCCGAAAAGAAAATGAATGAATGAATGAATTTTCCTTACTGTGCCAACTTTTTCTGATTTGGGGTTGTGTGTACAGAGTTTAAGAGGCTTAATGAGTTTAATAAGTCACTAATTAAATAACCCCCAAAAATGTAAAGTAACCCCTTAAATCAATTCAGAAAAGCAGAGTAATTGCTTTTTTGTTTTTTTTGTCCAAATACATTTTGCAGAATAATTCTATTTCTCAATGTAAAAAGGTGAGGCGACACGGTGGCTCAGTGGTTAGCACTGTCGCCTCACAGCAAGACGGTCACTGGTTCGAGTCCCAGCTGGGTCAGATGGCATTTCTGTGTGGAGTTTGCATATTTTCCCTGTGTTTGGGTTTCCTCTGGGTGCTCCGGTTTCCCCCACAGTCCAAAGACATGTTCTATAGGTGAACTGAACAAACTAAATTGGCCTTAGTGTTTGTGTGTGAATGAGTGTGTATGGATGTTTACCAGTACTGGGTTGCAGCTGGAAGGGCATCCGCTGTGTAAAATATATGCTGGATAAGTTGGCGGTTCAAGCCAAAGGAAAAAGAATGAATGAATGAATTTTTGCAATGTGTAATTTACACGTAAACCTTTAATGTAATGTAGGGAATTAAAAAAAGGAATTTTAAAATAATATTTAACAGCAATATAAAAAGGCAATGTAATATTACATTTTATTTAAAACGTGTATGTACCATAGACTGCAAGGCATGTACAAATACAGTCTCTTCGATCTTTAACTTTTCCATGACGTTTGTTTGTCTCCATCTAATGGCGCATGTTACGCACTTCAATCTCTTTTCTTTTTTTTTTTTTTTTTGCTTGTTTAGAAAACAAACAATAAACGAGACACAATCAAAATTCAAGTGTCTATTTATTTTTTTTTCTGGTCTACAAATATATGAATGAATGCATCATATTTATAGATCTATATAAAACTGTAATGTAATAGTAAGCTTATCATAGCGTTTATATACTGCTACTCTGATGATTTGATGGGGGACGTCTCTGATGATTTGATGGGGGACTTCTTTTATCCTCACTAGTAAGTTGCTTAGGATAAAAACATCTGAATGAGTAAATGTCATTTTGGATGATCTATTGTGTAAATGCGATTGCTCATCCTGTACACTAGAGGGCAGCGAGTCCCCTCAAAGTCCCCGCGCATCAGTTATACGTCACAGTTTGTGCTGACGCGGCTTAAGCGCTTCATCCATTCGGATCACATACGTGTCTGTCTTTTTTCACCCAAGCGAAGGATCGGAGAGGAGGATAGACTGAAGACATGGCACCCAAACCCAGCAGCAAACAGCAGTCAGAGGAGGATCTTCTTCTGCAGGACTTCAGCAGGAACCTGTCGGCGAAATCAACGGCGCTTTTCTACGGCAATGCACTGATTGTGTCCGCGATCCCCATCTGTAAGCCGCTGTTCCTCATGATGACATTCTGTGTTAGTTGCGTCTCAAAAGTCAACTGTCTACCTAGAAAGTAGTCTATTCTGTATTTTAGAGTTTAGTGTAAAGAAACAGCTCACCCAAATATGAAAACTCATTCATTTACTCCCGCTGTACTTGTTTTAAGCATGCACGAGTAATGTTATACGTTTTCTGTTAAACACAAGAGAAGATATTTCGAAGAAAGCTGGAAACTTGTAACCATTGACTGCCGTAGTATTTGTTTTTCACTGAGGAAAAGATGGTTTTAAATTCGCTCATTCTGACTTTGGCGTTAGAATAGTAAAGCAGAAATGACACAAAAGGTAAATACAGATGAATTATAGTGACGTGTTGTTATAAGAACAACTTGTGACACGGCCTCTATATTTTTACCACGCCACTTTGAATATTCGGTATATTCGGCAAGTACGACTTAAAAACAACATTAGCACTTTTTAATTGATTAAACAATGTTGTGCTTTTATAGTTATTTGGCTGCTAATATGATTTTCCTGTTTAAAATGTGCAAATAATATAATTTCAGCAAAGTATTAAGAAAATTAAAGTCAGAATATGAGAATATAAAACCAACTTTTCTTCAATTATTTTTATTTTCTGCGGTTTTTAGGTATTCAAAATATCTTAGTTTGTGTTCAACAGAAGAAAGAAACTTGTGTATTCTGTTTGTGTTTAATAAATGATCACTGATCCATGATGACCATCGTTAATGTCTTATTTTTGTACATCAATACTTTCGTGAATATTTTAGCTAAAGAAAAACTCCAATATTTTATTCTCAACTGGCTCGTGTGTGTGTGTGTGTGTGTGTGTGTGTGTGTGTGTGTGTGTGTGTTTTTGTCAGGGTTGTTCTGGAGGATCTGGCACATGGATCTGGTTCAGTCTGCAGTGCTGTATGCAGTCATGACTCTGGTCAGCACCTACCTGGTCGCCTTTGCTTACAAGAATGTCAAATTTGTTCTCAAGCACAAGTAAGTATTCCTGTCTGAAACCTTCCACAATGTTTCAGCGCAGTATTTTTTCTTTGTCTCTATCAGCTTTACTAGTTGGATAATTCAGAAGACTGAACGGGTGTTTGTGGAACTGTGCTTTTTTCAGGGTCGCTCAGAAACGTGAAGATGCCGTGTCAAAGGAAGTGACTCGCAAGCTTTCCGAGGCTGACAACCGCAAAATGTCCCGCAAGGAGAAGGATGAGAGGTTTGCTTGTCTTAATTATTAAAATAAAGGAAAACAGGTCCACGTCATATACTGAATGAATTACTTGAGTGCAGAAGCTGAAAAATATATCAAGTTCAACAAGCAGAGGAACATGTTTCGTACAAAGAAGTATATTTAGAGGCTATAAAAGTGCAAAGTGTTCAGTGCAATGAGAAAATGCTTGTTCACATTCACCAGTGTAAAAATAAGTTTACTTAAAGGGATTTTAATTTAATCTCTTTTAAGAGGGAAACATCCCTTTAACCCAAGATTGACAATTTCTTTACTATTTACTCACTCAAGTGGATTTAAACTTTTATGAATGTCTTCTGTTAAACACAAATCAAGAAATTCTGAAGAATGCTATAGACTTCAACAGCTGATCTTTTCCAACATTCTTCAAAATATCTTCCTTTGTGTTCAACAGACAAAAAAAAGAAACTCAGAGTTTTGGAACTAGTAGAGGAGTTGATGGAGAGATTTTATTTATTTCTTTATTTTTTCTTTATTTTATTTTCTCATCAATCCCTTTGAAAATACAAAGCCTAAAAACTGAATGTATTCCGTTTTTAAAATATGCTTCATGTTGTAAACTATGCAACCTAATTAATTTAAACAAATAATTGTAAACTTTTTATATATATAATAAAATATTTGTAACAAACATCAATCGACAACATTGTTAAATTATAAATGCTATAAATCATAGAATATTTTTTTTGAATATACGAGTTAAATAGAAATCTCAAATGACCGCCTGCTATTATCAGTTCTATTTGTAGATACCACAACATTTAAGGATAAGATTTAATTAACTTTCCCCCCTCTAGTTTGAGTGATTTTCGCTTTTTCTTCAGCCTATTTAATGTAGTTGCTAAAGTAACATTTCCAATTGTTTATTTTCTTTTACTTTTTTTATTTGAAAGTTTTTATGTAATGTTAGTTTTTTTTATATAAATATTTTGAGCTTTGGAAAATCTCATTTTTATGTTTAAGTAAACTACACTGCTTATTATTGAAGACATTGGTTGACATCTCTTGCCTTTAAACATGTTCATTTTGTGACTAAGTGTATTGTATTGTTTTTGCTGCAGGATCCTGTGGAAGAAGAATGAGGTGGCGGATTACGAGGCAACCACTTTCTCCATCTTCTACAACAACACTCTGTTTCTGTTGCTCGTCATCGTCGCCTCTTTCTTTCTACTGAAGAACTTCAACCCAACAGTGTAAGTTAACTGCAGTGTTCACTGTTGAGGTTTGTTGATGGGTTCAGATGTTTACAACTCTTAATCTTTACCTTCTGTCTCTGTCACAGGAACTACATTCTGTCCATTAGTGCGTCTTCAGGTCTGATCGCTCTGCTGTCCACAGGCTCCAAATAAAAGACTGATTGAATCATGAGAAGACCAAGGAACAAACAAATGAGAGGATTGTGGGATTGAGAGGGTCTGAGGAGAGTCCGAGTCAGTGTGTTAAGATTTTTTTGGGGAGGGGGGGTTTATCATTTCATCTGTTCAAGTTACATGAAATTCATGATCAATTAAGGCCTTTTTATGTCTGGTCTTTTGTTGTTTTTTGTTTTGTACCAATAAAAGACTGTTTACTCATGTTTATTGTCATATTTTACTAAAAGGCATGCGAAGAAGAGATGCAATTAAAAAAATATATATAATAATATACATATCAAAATACAGGCCTGTAGAAAGGAAATTAATGAAAGAGGATAATTCTCAGGGACTTCTTTGTTCTTTTTCAGACTTCTCCTTTGGGCTTGTCTGAACAAAAAGAAACGGTTCTCAGTGCCCAGGATACTGCAAACCACACAATTTGTGGATGTAATTTTACAAAAAAACAAAACATGAAAATAATCAAAACTTTAACTTCTTGTTACAGTGCATACAGTTTTATGCAAAAGTTTAGGCACCCCTCTGTGGCTGCATAATAATGTGCTCTTTCTTTATAAGAGATCGCATCGATATGCCATTCGGTTTCTAGAGAAAGCTAGATAATGTCACGTCTTCCAGACAGAAATCCGTAGTGTAGCAGTATTGAAATAAGTTAAATTGAAACTGGAAAATAGGCTATGCAAAAGTTTGGGCACCATTTTGCTTGTGTGGATTTCAGAACCTGTAGTCACTTAATGCTGATTAATTTCAACCCAAACTTAAAAAGTGCAATAGGTGATTGTCTTCAGAAACATTTTTATTGTGCTGGTTGAAAGTCTCTTCACATTCCAATAGCAATGATTAAATTATCTAAATGTATTTATATATATTTTGGATAAGGCATAAGACTAAAAAATGTTCATCCAATTAAATAGTGTTGGGCTGACATTTCCCATAATTCTAATAAGTAGCTCAAACTGTCTGTCAGCAAATGCAGATTTGAACTACTGCACACCCGTTTATAGGCAGATCTGCCGTTTGTGCGAACACACGCTGCACGTTCATGTGCACGAGAGAGAGAGAGAATGAAAACATCTTTGAGACCATCCAGACTCAAATAATCCACTTCCAGGCCCAGGGAAGTGTGCTGCTGTAGAGATCTCAATGCTAGAACAGGGTCCTTAACTGATTGTACCACAGACAGTGGGAATAAGTACATATTTGGACAGAGTTATCAACAAAACAGTGTAAATGTCTCTAGGAATAACCCAAATATATAAGAACGAAAAGCTCCTACTTGAGCTCGGTCGAAGCCTCGGTCTGTATCTGGTCAATGGCAGGGTGAGAGGAGACTCTCTAGGGAGATACACCTACAGTTGACTACATGATCACAGATTTAGATCTGTTGTCTTTCAGTGCATTCACTGTTAAACCACTAACACCTCTATCAGATCACAGCCAAATTACACTTTATATAAAAAGGAACAGAAATACTAATATATTTTCACAATCCAGTAAATTGTATAACATTAAAAATAATTATAGATGGGTACAAGACATCTCTGAAAGATACAGTAACGTAATTGAAGACCCGCCAAATAGGTTTACTTTTGGATAAATTTATAGAAAATAGTTATCCTCATAATGGAGATGGTGTTAATCTAGCTGTAGAAAACATAAATTACATATTTGATTATTTGGCAACGATATCTAATGTTAAAACTACTAAGAAACTTTGATTGTAAAACTTTGAAGGAAAAACTTAAGACTAATAGCAAATCAAAAACACAGACAACCGCCTTCAGTACTGTGAGGAGCTTAAAAAATATAAAAATACAATCAGAAAAAAGAAAGAAGAGGACATCCAAAAACAGCTCAAAACAATTGAAGAATCTGTTGATTTAAGCAATTTCTGGGACAACTGGAACCTTCTTAATAAAAAGAAACGTGAACAGCTAACAATACAACAGGGAGAAATCTGGAAAAACCACTTTGAAAAACTGTTTAGTAAAATAAACATGAGTACTGAACAATCGCAAATATTTGGCAAATACCAAAATCCGTTAGACTACCCAATCACAGAAAAAGAGCTAATAGATAAAATACAAGTCCTACCAACAAAAAAGGCAAGTGGTCCAGACGGTATCCTTAATGAAATGATTAAAAACATAAATCACAAATTCCAATTGGCTATAATGAAACTGTTCAATTTGGTTCTGAGCATTGGTCATTTTCCTGACATATGGAATTAAGGATTAATAACGCCCATATTCAAAAACGGAGTCAAATCAGACCCTAAAAACTACAGAGGCATCTGTGTGAGCAGTAATCTGGGGAAGCTGTTCTGCAGCATCATCAACACCAGACTCATAGGCTTCCTTACAGAGCACAATGTCCTCAGCAAAAGTCAGATTGGGTTTCTGCCAAATTACAGAACGTCAGACCATATCTTCAGCCTTCAGACTCTGATTGACAAACACGTCAATCAAAACAAAAACAAAATATTTCAATAGATTATATTTAAAATATTTTCAGAAAGCGTTTGATTCAATTTGGCATGAAGGTCTGATGTCTCAACTTCTAGAATCAGGTATTGGCGGTAAAACATACAACATTATAAAAACAATGTATTCAAACAATCAGTGCGCAATTAAAAATGGAAATAAGTGAACAGAGTTCTTCACTCAGGGGCGGGGTGTGAGACAGGCCTGTCCACGTTCACTAACCCTCTTCAATATTTACATAAATCAATTGGCAATGCTCCTAGAGCAAGCAGATACGCCAGGTCTCACACTATACGACTCCAGTGTAAAGGTCCTGCTGTTTGCAGATGGTCTGGTGCTGCTGTCGCCAACAGAAGAGGGTCTACAGCAGCAGCTGGATATCCTACACAGCTTCTGTCAGACCTAGGCCCTGACCATTAACCCAAAGAAAACCAAAACCCTAATATTCAAGAAAAAACCCAGATGCCAGGGAAAGAAACACAGCTTCTCCCTTAGTATGGCAAAAGTTGAACCTGCCACAAGCTACACATACCTTGGGTTGAAAATAAGTGCTAGTGGTAAACTAAATTTGGCTGTGAATGAACTGAAAGAGAAAGCAAGAAGGGCCTTTTACGACATTAAACAAATCAGCACAAATAGAAATTCCAATCAGTTCAAATCTGGCTCAAAATCTTCCAATCAGTGATTGAACCAATAGTGCTATACGGGAGTGAAGTGTGGGGTCCTCTCCTCAGTCATGAGTTTGAGAAGTGGGATAAGAATCCAATTGAAAGCCTACATGCAGAGTTCTGTAGGAGCATCCTAAGGGTACAGAGGAATACACCCAGCAATGCATGCAGGGCAGAATTAGGCCAGTATCCTCTACTCATGCGCATTGAGAAACAAGCCATCAAATTTTGGAAACACATAAAAATGAGTGACAACAATGACCAAATACAGACTGAATGCTCACAGTCTGACTGTAGAGACGGGCCGATACAGACAGAACTGGCAACCCAGAGAGAGCGGCATCTGCCCACACTGTGCCCAGGCGGAGGTGGAGATGGAGGAACATTTCCTCACCCACTGCACAAAATATCAGCACATCAGTGAAACAATCTACCCCAAACTCCAGAGCATTTACACTCAATTCACTGAGTTAGACAATAAAAAACAACTGCAATATTTAAAAAAAAAAACTGACTGTATCCTTCTAGCGGCACAATGCATTAACGCCTGTCACAAAAAGAGAGAGGAGACCAATATAAAGCACTTGCGCTTGCAAAAACACGCACGCACGCACGCACGCACGCACGCACGCACGCACGCACGCACACACACACACACACACACACACACACACACACACACACACCTAGATAATTATAAAGGAATCATTGTAAATATACTGATTATTATTGTTTTTATTCTAAAATGTGGATTGTTAAATGTACAGTTTATTCTGATATTTTTTGTATTGATATTTATGAATAATATGATATATTGAATAATGTGATATATTATTTTTATTTTTATTTGATAATTATATGTATATATAATTTTTTTTACTACTATTGGAGTTACTTTTTACTGTGCCCGCTGGAGGAAGGATGACACCATGGCTGAAGGATTTCTTTTAGACAGGTAATGTTATGTTTTAAAACTATTTTAGCTTCACTTAAAGCTGATAATAGATAAATGGGTTATATGCACAGAAGTGTTGTTAAGCCACTAAAATCTTCCGGCAATAGATTGATGTGACTTTTCAGTTTCATAAGGGACCTTTTACAGCATCGATAATGTAGATATTTATTTATTTTCATTTCGGCTTAATCCCTTTATTAATCTGGGGTCGCCACAGCGGAATGAACCACAAACTTATCCAGCATATGTTTTACGCAGCGGATGCCCTTCCAGCTGCAACCCATCTCTGGGAAACATCCATACACACCCATTTACACTCATACACTACGGACAATTTAGCTTACCCAATTCACCTGTACCGCATGTCTTTGGACTTGTGGGGGAAACCGGAGCACCCGGAGGAAACCCACGCCAACACGGGGAGAACATGCAAACTCCACACAGAAACGCCAACTGACCCAGCCAAGGCTCGAACCAGCGACCTTCTTGCTGTGAGGCGAACGTGCTATCCACTGCGCCACCATGAGGCCCTAGATATTTATTTAGTTTAAGTAAAAAACTAAATAAGTAAATAAGTAAATAGCACTATCCCGCCTAGCCTGCTTTACTGAGGTGAAGTTGGTTTTATATTCACTTCACATTGGTTCATTTTTCGAACAATGACAACCTATGATGCGCTCCCTATATTGTTTGCCATGCTACTCTGAATATTCGGTCTGAAATAGCATGTAAGTATGGCTTAGTAATAAGTGTAATTCCTGCACGCCGCCGGCCAAGCACTAGTCGCTTTAGCTCAACACATGAGAGAGGGTTCTGCTGTTGGCAGGGGAGGGACTGTTTCAGAGATTTATGCTAAGCGGTTAGCATGTGGCAGATCATCTACTGCACCTTTACTTGAGTGACTCAGTGAGCCTTAAGAATCCTAACACGGGTGCAACCAATTCTGAAAAAGTGTATTTAAGGTAGTTGCTTGCTATTTGTTCTCCTCCTTATTGTGAATCAGAAAGTAGCAACATGGGAACCTCTAAAGAACTTCTTAATGACCTAAAAACCAGGATAAGTAATCAACAATGATTAGGAGGACACGAAAAGCTATCACAAAGGTTTAAAGTCTCTATCTCCACAGTCAGAAATATAGTAAGAAAATGGAAGGCCACAGAAACCGTTCTTGTGCAGGAAAGATGTGGTAGACCAAGAAAAATATCTGCAAGGCAAAGGTGAAGAATGGTTAGAATGATCACAGACAAACCACAGACCACCTCCAAAGAGCTCCGGGAACATCTTGCTGCTGATACTCGTTCCACAGTCCAGTACACTCTTCACAAAGAACAGCTCAAAACAAGCAGAGTTGTTTGAGGTAAGCAAAGGCTCATCTGGACAAGCCTGAATCATTTTGGAAAAATATACTGTGGATCGATTAAACTAAGATCGAGTTATTTGGTCACACTCACAGGCTCTTTCCATGGTGGAAAAAGAACAGAGTATTCCAGGAGAAGAACCTGCTGCCTACTGTAAAATATGGTGGAGGGTCCATCATGCTGTGGGGATGTGTGGCAAGCACAGGTACTAGAAACCTTGTCAGAGTTGAAGGTCGTATGGATTCCAGCTAGTATCAGCAGATTCTTAAGAACAATGTTCAGGATTCAGTCAAGAGGCAGAAGTTACGGGTTGGATGTTTCTGCAGGACAATGACCCAAAGCACAGTTCCAGATCTACCAAGGAATTCATGCTCAGACGCAATACAATGTTCTAGAATGGCCATCCCAGTCCCCAGACTTGAACATCATCAAAAATCTATGGATTGATTTGAAAAGGGCTGTTCACACTAGGCACACCTTAAACTCAATTGACCTGGATTCATTTTACAAGAAAGAATGGTCCAAAATGCCTGCAGCAAGAATTCAGGGACTTATCCTTGGCTATAATAATAATAATAATAATAATAATAATAATAATAATAATAATAAT